>WJEZ01000710.1:0-24043 GCA_009869925.1 Thalassaphorura encarpata
TTTCCAGAACTTGATGAAAAATGGTCAACTTGGGTGAAATTTAACTCAGACTGCATGGTGAAAAATTTTGCGAAATTATTTTGCGAAGCTTTCCACAGCTCGACAGCTTCGCAAAATAGGGGAAAACTTCGCAGAATCTTTTTACATAGAAGTGAATGGAAGATGAAATTCTTTCCCAAACATTTTGCGAAGCTTCGCAAAAGTTGGGAAATTTGCGAAATTGCGATTTTGCGAAGGTTTTCCGAAGAATCGGGTTTCCCCCTAGGGAATTGGCTTAATAAAATGCAATAATTCAATCATAATCTATACGCAAAGAAATTTCATCTAACAGAGGAACGAACGACTAGTTGGATTAAAAATTCATTGGATAAAAGAACACTTGGTACAAAAATTAATTAGTTGGGCCACCTGCGGAACTACTGAGTTATAAATATCTATTGGGCTATCATAAATTAAACGATACGACTAGAAAATTACATATAATTGACCTTTATTGTACCAAATTAATCCAAGTAATAAATTAAACCGAAGATGCTTCCAAAAATAGTTCGAACCTACTAAAGAGGAATTACTGAACTTTGGGGACCACAGGCATTATAATTAGGAAGGAAACAAGGTAAGCTCCTGTCAAGCTTGCAGAAAATTACATATAATTGACCTTTATTCTACCAAATTAATCCAGGTAATAAATTAAATCGAAGATGCTTCCAAAAATAGTTCGAACCTACTAAAGAGGAATTACTGAACTTTGGGGACCACAGGCATTATAATTAGGAAGGAAACAAGGTAAGCTCCTGTCAAGCTTGCTGAGAAATTGAAAACAAAAGGTTCGAACTGACTAATCATCCAAGGAATTAATAGATTTATGAGTGAAATGTAACCTTGGGTTGGGTAATAAAGTACATATCAGGTCCTGAGGAGCATGAAATGTATGATTTAACACGATAC
Source organism: Thalassaphorura encarpata (assembly GCA_009869925.1). NCBI lineage: Eukaryota > Metazoa > Arthropoda > Collembola > Poduromorpha > Onychiuridae > Thalassaphorura > Thalassaphorura encarpata. The sequence goes on from WJEZ01000710.1 coordinate 949, forward strand.
AGACTGACGAGCCTTTTTCTTTCGAATTGTAACTACTGCATTTCTTAAGCTTTTATACTAAGGTGTTTAACATTACAGAAATGCCATTCATCACTTGAACTTAATTTGTTTCCATTATTGAAATAAAAAATTATAAGCAGATAAAGATGGTGATCAAGATCACAGCAGTTTTTCATTAACAAATATACGTGGGAGACTTATAGATTCAATCAGAGGCAAGGATTCATGTTTCAAATTACAATTTCTGATTAACAATCATAACACAAGGAGTATTGGTAAAGTCGCTTCTGTCGACAGGATTCCAGGATCACATACCCATGACCAAGACACACATGGTGCCATCAGCAAATAAATATTAACCAATTTAAATGCTTTCATTGAATTCTTGACATAGGGGTTGGCTGAGTGGGCAGCAGATGTGAAAACTAGCATTGGAAAAATCAATTACGTGAAGATGGGTGAACTTTCAGCATGGTCACCACGAAGCCACGACCTAGTAGCTTTGCTGTTTTTGCTGAACTTTCTTGCTAATTATTAAAAACTCCAATCGGAACGGCTAACTGAGATTTGCAGAAAGTTTTCAAGTCTAGTCAAAAAATGACTGCAATACTGAGGTGCATGTGTATGGGGTAACCCCGTATGTCAATGCCAATGCCACCACCGTGGAAATGCATTGACAAGTCAAGAGAATAATGTTCAACGTATCTGGCAAAAGACGAAGGGGATGATCGGATAACTGGTCTTAAATCTATTGGAACTGACAGATACAAGACATGCCCACGACGCTCCCCNTACAAGACATGCCCACGACGCTCCCCCCTGTTTAAATCTTACGTAAATCTCGAGATTCAATGAGTCAATGATAAAAAGGCAGAGGCAAACGGAGAGCTCAGGAAACGTACTGCGCTGCACTTACACAACAGTAGGGTGTGAAACTGGGCGTCTTGTCTTGACGCAGCAAACTTGAGAATTTGAAGAAAACTTGAAGAATCAAAACAAAATCCTCAACCCTCTCTTCTCCCTCATTCCTAGCTCATAAATTAGATTATACAGATTTTGAGAAAATCTTAAGATAACAGAGTAGAAGAGAAGAAACAAGTTTATCTTTAGAGAAATATATTCCAGGCTCGTAAAATAAAATCATTTACATTTTTTTTACTCCCTAGATAAAGATTTTTAGAAATCGCTGAATGTAGTATGTGTTTGACTTGAAATATTTTGACACAAATGAGACCGTCATGTCGAAAGGATGAATAGGGTCGTAAAAACGGCAGAAATTAGCACTCCTACCCCTAGTTCACAAATGGTACACAAAAAATGAGTAAATATTTACGTGATCTCTCTTGAGATGGGAGCAGAAGTGGGCAACTGAATTCAATCACCCATTGTAGCATAAGTTGGAACATTATATGGACATTATCGATTAACAATTCCTCTCCGTGAATTTATCTTCTGCCGGAAAATGGGGAACAGAACAGAACAGGGTGTTTGTTCTTTGGGGAATTTGGCACGGTAGAACAGCTGTGGACACAAGGCACAATAAGGGCTGAAATATTACGTGAAACTTTGTCAGAGCAGTAGGACTGTGCGTACCACCTTTTTTGGCAAAAGTTCCACATTAATTCGAGAAAGTGCAGAATCGCCCTATTCCAAACATTGCATTGCCTTGGCTTATCTTTTGGCTCAGCTCAGGAATATTTATTCAGATCAATTCATTTCGTCTTCAGTCTTTGTATGTATCGTAATTTTATTGATTTTTTATTAACATGCTATCAGGGGGTTAGAACTCAATGAAAATGATTTTGGAAGGAAGACAGATTCGGTTTTTCATTGGATCATTACAAGTGGTGAGGAGAATAAGAACTCTTAATAGTTCTTGAGGATTTCTTTGTTGAGTCATAAATCACTTTGTAGAAGGAGGGTGGAAGACACATGGAATTGGGTTCTCTGTTATTAACCTTGTACAATGTGCATCCACCGACTAAAGTGGTTTAGGATGGATCACACAAAAAAAAGTCAATTCCTTGGCGGTGCAGTGCAAGTGCAGTCAAGGCGGCTTTCACTCAAGGAATTTCATTCTGGTGAGCTTTACTTTATTGTCCTGGTCTTGACCAACCCAAAGGCAGGTTTTGACCCTGGGTTACATAAAGTCTTCAATATTGTGACATCTAGAGCTAGCAAAGGCATAATACTTGCAACGATTACAACGAACCTACTAATGAATTTAAACTTTTGTGTTGCATCAACCAAATATCAGAATGGAATCAACAATAAACTTAACTTAAGAATTTTTTCCGGAATTAACTAGAAACACAGATCAGAAATTCTGAGTTATTATTTCATCATGAGCTTAAATTATAAAATAGCTGTCAAATCGGATAATTCGCTTTGTTTACTCAGCGCCAGCCCACCCGAAACACTAGTGCTAATTTCACGTTCCATTTTAATTTTATCCTCACACGCAAGTTTTCCCAGTCGACAGTAACGCACTCCTCCCGGGCATTCTACATTCTACTATGTTTTCATTCAATTCATCAGCAAATACGAGCTAGCTCCTTACTGTGCTGTGCTGCTACGTACGTCGGTCTTTCCTTGTCTTGTCTATCCTATCAAGAGGATTGAGACTAAGAGCGTAATGTAAAGTACGAAACGAACCCGGGTTGAAGTGAAAGGAAGGAAGGAAGGGAATCTCTTGAAGCTCCTTTCATCTTTTAGTTTAGTTCTACAAGCGCAGATGCACTTCAATGTATGTAGTACGTACGGTGGTCTCTAATGCATGTACTGTTGAAAAAACTAAGGATCCATTTCCTCATCTCATCCGATCCCAGGACCAGGACGACCCATGGAACAGAGTTCAGTTCTTATCCAGGGTTCGCGTCATTCACAACAACTAGGGCCTGACTCGTAACACAACCTTTCGTAATGATCTTTCATTTGCCTAGGCTTCGTGGGTAATCGCACCATCAACTTCCCTAATATTCACATCTTTGGGGTTCAATTCAATTTCATCGGAATTTAATATCTTCCTTTCTCGGCAGCTAGCAGCATCGTTGAAAGAAATGAAATTCCTGACATTCTTAAACACTTAATGTGTCATATGTGTCACCGTTTGATTACACTGCATTGCAAGTGTTGAGCTGAATTAACTGTGTAGAGTGTGTAACGAAGGATAAAATTTGTCAAGATTACCCGGGTTTATGGATATTCAACTCCGGGAAACATCCAAGCATACGAAAAAAGTCTATTACAGTTCAAAAATATTTAACCAAGAATAACTTTGACGAATCTTCATCGGAATTAGTTTTTTCTGTACTAAAATCCCTGAAGAGTAATAATTGCCCCAAGGGTTCAACTCAGAATACTTTTCTTTTCTTGACAAATTTCTTCCCAAGGTTTTGGATGTTGATTGATTGATGAGAAAGTGAAGTGGGAATCTGTTTTTCTTCTGAGAAAACTCGACTATGGATCAAATTCATCTGCTAGAAAAGTAGAAAAGAAAATTTCACCTGCTGCTTCCCTTGAGATTAGCAAGAGCAGCAATATATCATTTACAGCTGAACAATCTGGTGACGTACTATCGTACTATGACGTAGATGTGAAGAAACTTAATTACATTATTTTCCAATCAATTACACAGAGAATTTTGAAATTGCAATTAACACTTGCCTAGGCAAGGCAGCTACTCAAATAAATCAATACGGGTAAGTGAAAAATATTAGTATATTTTCTAATGTTTTCATAGGTCCGGCCAAGAATGCAATAGACATGCAAGCATATGCGGTAGGCTAAATAAATTCACCCTAAATATAAATTTAAGGGACCGGACTGGATTTGTAATCCAATATTAAGGGTAACACTACATGCCACGTGCCCTAACCCATTTGTACTCTGCACTTGGCTTTGAGCAATGCAGCTGTTCTGCCGCCGAAACCTTACACCGAACGCGAATGAAAAAAACATTTGGACAAAAATGACATTCTGTCATCAAAGTGAAAGGGGTAAGAGATGTGCGTAAAATCAATGAAAGGTTTCACTCACACACAGCTGATGCACATACGGGAACCCATTTTTTTGGCATTTATCCGTAAAATTCAATTCTGATGAGACGCAAGGATTTTCAATGTCAAATTTGAATATGAAGCATTTGAATATCTTTATTTCTACAGCCAAGGAATACTACTAGTGAAATCAATTTTATATTGATACATTGTAGCGTAGCGTTTAAAATCTACAAAATTGGAAACTTTTACCACTTTCTAAGCTTGGCCCCTGTTTAAATTTCAGCATAAAGACAACGTATACTACTGAATCTTTTATAGGTACAGGTAGATTGTCCTTGGAAATAGACCTAAGATGGTTTTATATTTTAAAGTTTACTTGTATACATATACCATAATTACTTATAATCAAAATATCGTTTAACTGGAATATTCCAACAGAGAAAATTAAATTTAGAAATTACTTTAGAGTTAAATGATGTGCTGGGTGAATGGATGCATGCACAGCACAGCACAGTACAACTTAGCAAGGATTGGTCTACCATAAAATGTCAAATACAAAATTCCAACTTCCTTTGAAGAATAAAAGTAAAACTTTCCTTGTCTTGATTCTGACAAAACTACATGGGAGGTACTGGCAGTTAGATCTGCAATTGACACGACGCCAAAAAGGAAAGCGGAATTGCTCATTCACAGCTCCTTTCCTTAAGACGAGATGAACTAATTTTTCGGCAAGAACAGGGAACTCCATTAAGAGAGCAGGGAAGCGGGATTTTATTGAGTGTGTTTAGTATTAATGCCTCACTTGAGACTCCTTCTTAAGAAAAACATGAGCCTCGCTTCCTTCGTACATACTACTACTACTTGAGATTTAAGTATACGGGAATGGAGGACAGGACAATTTGCGAAAATAAGAAAACACGAGAGAATCTGCAAATTTTCATCTGAGCATTGCGAAGGATGAGATGAAAGAAGAGAAGCGAAGGAATCCAATCTACTTTTACTCTCCACTTTCCCTTGACTCTTTCCTTTTGCTTTGCTCTGCTCTGTAATAATAGTTCCAAGGAGCGAAAAAACGTCTGACCTAGTTTTGCTCCAATGCACATCCTTTTCTTTTCTTTTGCTTTCGCCGAACGGGTTCAGACTCATTTCATTGTACGTATGTGTACAGACATACGAGGGAAATAGATTGCTTGCTCCCATTTTCCATTTTGTAGCACCTTCCACACATTCTGTTGTGGTTTTTATTCACATATTGGTCCTTTTTTCCCCAAACACATGAGAGGAGAGCACATTGTGACATAAAATCAATCTTGCTCGCCAAGCCTCCTTGATTTTGCTGCTGCTCACTGCTGTAGGTACTTTGAATTCAAGTGTCGTATTACAAAACCTACCTACCTCTGACGTAGAATCTAAAATCGAACACCTTTCTTAGCGAATCTGCTCGGACTGGCGAAATCGGGTTGTCTAAATCCTTTCATTCTTATTTGATCAGATGTTCTTTAGAATTAGTATTTGATTCGAATTCATGGAGGCAAAACGTGAGTGTCAGAAAGACGGATGACTTCAATCATCATTGGACGAAGGTTGATGGTTCTGATTCTGGATTTCCTTCGTCACGTTATCCTTTCTTCTCCTCCGCTATGCTACTCTTCGACCCTTTCAATTGTTGGTTGTGTAATCCTGGCAGACGTAGTCGTAGTGTGTAAAAAACTACGACTCAACTCCCCTTGTCTAGCTAAAGCTCATTGAGCTGAGATTGAACAAAACAACTCCTCGAGTAATCCTCTAATCTTATGATTGCAATGCAATGCGTAGAATGACTCATTCTATTGACTCTCTGAATTATCCTAGTGAAAATAAAATAAAAGCTCAGGTACGGGATAAATATTTTTTCAGGATCTGATCCTGTAAGTTCAAAATTCGTGAAACACATATGAACTATTACCTAGAAATATTTTGTTGTCTTTTTTCAAATTTTTTGAATGGAATTTTATTCTGCTGCTGAAAATTTATCTAAATGAATTATTAGACTCGTGAAAATAGACAGACTGAATTTCCTCTTGTTAGGGAATGACACTGACACTTCATCGAACATAAATCATTTGACCTTCTTATCGTAGTAAAGATCTTAAGCGTAGAGAGTAGCAGCAGTGGCAGCGATATGGTTCTTGTGATTAGTAATAAATCAAATTCTAAGCTCGTTGTGACAATTGTCCAGACTTGAACAACAAGACTCAACTCAATTATCCCACGTGCCATGACCAAGTCGCTGCAACTTGTCAATTACACAAAGACACGTTTTCTCGTTCGTTGGTCACTTTAATCCAATCACATTGTTACAGAAAGTAATTGAATAGCAATTGCTGCTTCCAAATACTAAAAGTTAATTGGAACGAGCCATTTTGGTCCAGGCTTCAACCTCCGCCCACAAATTCGTTCATTTTTTGGTCTTTGTCCATCAAGCCGAAGCCGAAGCCGAAGTGACATTAAATGTCACGGGCACCTCAACCAGAGACAAAGTTAACGGACTCTACAAATGTTCTCCTTTTTTACGATTGCAGTAAAAGAATTACTAGAGACACTGTGTTTTATGTGATAGAGTGGAAATGGCATGACAGACCAGACTGTGGTATCATTTAACACTGGCTCTGATTTTAGTATAGGAATTTGTCCAAAAGACAGGAAAGAAAAGGAAAGTAAAAGTGAAGGAAACGGAAAGCTATTGTTTTTTTCCCATTCCGTAATTTAATACTCGGACGAGTAGTACAACGCAGTCAGCTACGGTAAATGTCATTTTCTACGTTAGTCTCTGGTTTGACCCATGCCTTGTCAAAGTTTTTTTACTTCAATGGAGTTCTCATGTCGTATTATTTATTTTAGTTATATTAACTGTAATATTTTGTAATAACAGATGTATATCCACATCCATGAATCCACCAGATTGATATATAATGGTGTGCCACCATTATATATCAGTGCATGTGCAGAGGATCGGCTTATACTTTTGGCAAAATATTCTGACTTTAGACACAATTTTGTTCATGTACACATAAAACTACCTAATGAGACGAACCTATTTCCTCGACTTGACTCTGGTCTTGACTTTATATTTGTTTACTAACACAGAAGATCTTGAGAAAGAAAAGCAAGAGTCAGAGCAGTCATGTCAAGCTCATAACTTTTGCACAATGGCGGAAACTGAATTTCTATGAACTACACTACTGCTGCATTATGTAAAGTACGGAAAATGTTTCAGTACCCACTAGAGAATAGTTTATTGAAGTTTTTAGGAGTAGAAATTTACATTTATAGAATAGTGAATGTGACATGGGTGTAGAAATATGGGTATAAACTTGTAGGAAGTAAATGTGCTCTATTTGCAAATTCTTTCAGTGACAGAGACCAGGGCCAGTCAGGCGGGAATGAGTTGAGAGACGCTCTCCAGACGTTTTAGTAGTTCTGGAAGTATATTTTTCTGGGTTAACGGATTTCTCAACAGTTCAAGGCTCATTGACCTCGTCTTGTCATGGGCTTGTCGTCTATGGGCAATAACGTTATTCAGAAGTACTAGTAAATATCATCAATTTAAAACTCAAAGAATTGTTGAAATTACAAACTTCTGTACAATATTAATTTCCAATCTCATTTCAGCTTCTAAATTCTCCAAACTAATTGAAATGGTAATCAAATCTGAATTATCGTCTAAAGTATAGCCGGTTTTGGACACATTCAGCCTATGCTTGGGATTCCATTAACTCATTCACTAGTTTTTCCAGCCAAGGTCCATTTTCCTTGAGTTACGACTGTAAAAAGAATTAAAAGTCCCATCGTTGGACTAACTTGAAACTTTGCCAAAGTCATTCCCATTTGTCACACAGGACAGAGTTAGCCATAGTTCGTTCGTGATGCACTTCCAGAGCACCTAATTCTATCTGGACTAACGCAACGTGTAAAGAAGAAAAAAGATAAGAGGAGCTAGCCATTTCTCAAAACATTGAAGAAATTTTCTTTCCTAGAAAGTATTAAAAAGTGCATATTATAGGATTTTGCTAAGATAAGATTGCTAAGAAATTCGAACCCAGAGAGCGAGCGTCAAGAAATAAGCCAGGCCAGGCCTAGCCAACTTTTGTTCTATTCCCATTAAGATTAAAAAAATGGAGAGGAGAGCGTAAATATTGAATTATCTTCCGTTCCGACTCCCCGGACTTGGACTTTTTAAGTGTGGCTCTAGAAAATACGATTTTTATTTCGTTTCAAAATTCAAGAGTACAGAATGACTCATTCTTTCATTCGTCTGTCCTGTCAACCGAACCGAGCCACAACCGAATTTGAAAGCTTTGATTTTATTTTCACTAGGCAAAAGCTCATGTCCTGTGGTTTACTTGCGGACAACTCACTCTTCTACTTTTTAATTACTTGAGGGCTCAAACTGAAAGTGTAAATAAGTTGTGCACTTGGGAATTACGCTCACCCTATTGTATGTACATTGACTAGGGTGTACATTTGCATGTAGGGTTAACATTACAACGCAAATACGTACGTTATACGAAATTGGTTTTCGTCCGTGATGAACAAAAGCATGACTCATGCATGGAATCTGCTTCATGCAAACTTTATCTCATCCTATTTGTAATTGTTTTGATTTTGATGTGATAATTTATGCTCATCGTAAAATGACTCGACTGAGAGGAAGAAGCACTTCGTTGTGCCGAAATTGACAATGATGAAGGCTTTTGTAGAAATATGCGTACGCTTATGTGAATTAATGTGCGAAATACAATAAACAAATTCCTATATTCCTGTGCTTGAGAGAAAACAGACGTTTTTGACATTTAATGAGGAAATTTAGGATCCAGACATTCTAAAACTTCCGGGTCTGGCTTGGTTATCTCCGGAACATTATAAGCCTGTTTGACTTACTCATCTTCCCAAGCCATATCAATATTTCCATATTCAAAATATTAAAAACAAAATTATCCATAGTTGAACGAGCAAAAATTTATTCTTCTTTCGATAGTTATAGTCAGATTTATGAAGCATTAGACCAAATGACGACACATTGTAGTTCTAATATTTTCGACCCACGCACCAAATGTTTCAAGTGAAATTCCTTGAATGAATTTGCATTTGGGCTTGAGCGAAAGGCCAGCCAACAGTGGCAGAGGGCGGACGGAGAATTTCTTGCGGTTCCTTATTAGAATTCTTGTCGGTTCCTTTCCCCTCTTGAAAAATGTTTCTGATATTGTCTTGACATTTTAGCCAGAAGGTTAGCTAGCTAGCTGGGCTGGCTGGTCGGAGCTTGAGCCTGAGCATGATGTGCGTGTACGTGTGTGTGAATATGCGAGATGATGATGACCTTCATTTTCAGGCGATTCATATTCTCAGCGTAATTCAATAGAATCTCTTTGTCGATTTGATTTATTTTCGGCTCGTGCCATACGTTTTATTCCATAAAAGTACTGCCTGCTTATGCAAATCGCTTTGATATAAATTTCAGCGTATTAGCGCATATAGTGCAAATCAGTTCGTTTTTGCTTTTTCTTACCACACTACTAATGGACTCACTCGTGAAATTTATTTGAGTCATTACGGCAGTCACGCCTGTTTCCTTTGAACGTCTTAATAAATGAGGAATATGCCGTCTTCGCTACATGGTTCTAATTTAGTAATGTATACAAACATCTTACCGACTCAATGCAACGCTGGAGAATATTACAAGCCGCGTGTATGGATGCCAATATTTTATCCTCAGTAGTAACTCAATCCTAAAACATGTGCTCATTCATTCTCATTTTAGACAGATGGCCCCAAATGTTTACGTTAAATAATTCTTGTTGACATTTGACTTCATACTCATGTCATTCACGCATCCAGCAGTTGTTTAATAGATCAATGTGTCAAAATGACAATATCGGCAACAGGGCTAAGAGATCAGGTATTGTCCTCAATATGTGGTTTTAATTTTGACTGATTTTAAATCCATGTTTTAGTTAAGAAAGGATGTATCATATAAAATGTTGGACTAAAGTTAGATTCACAGAAAAGTTTCACTGGTTATAATAAATTGAAATGGAAACACTGAGAAAATTGAACCTCCAATAATTTATTTGACAAATCTGACAGAAAGAGTTACTCATTAAACCCTTCAACTTCTTTTTACCACTAGTTTCCCTTCACGTCAATGCCAGAAGTCTGAACAGAGCTACTAACTAGGGTGAAAATCATTTTTGAGTTTGAACAGAAGCTCAAGAAAAATGGAAATAGGATACTAAACTAAAGTGTTGCTGGCAGTTGACTTTGACTTTTGGACTGGAATTGCTGGGTCTTCAGTTTGCCCTCCACTGTTGAGGCATTTTCCCCTTGGTCTATTTCTCCCCCTTTCCTAAATTATGCAGTAAATGGTCTCGTATTACAGGGACATTTTACATACTTAAAGCAAAAAAGTTTCTCTGAAGGGAATTGTTTATAAGATGATAAAATTCAAGTGGGAGGATTTTCTTTCAAATCGGGGAAAGAAACTTGAAAAGGATTACGATACTTGGGACAGATATTGTCATGGCTTGCATTCTAACTTCAGTAGCTTTTCAACACTGGCGACAAATACTGCACTCTCCTCTAATTATTTTTTTACCATGGATGTTTTTATAGGTGAGAAAACGGTTTTGCTAGGCTTGAGCTGGGTTAAGAAAATTGTAAAGAAGCGAATTCTTTAATGAGATTTCCCTCCAGAGAATTTTTGTAGGAAGTGATTAGCCTTAAATCCCCACTTGAGAATTCTTCTAGGTACGTACGTACGAATACGAACGAGTTGAGTAGAGCATGTAAGATTGTTAGCAGTACTTCAGATTTACACTGATTACTAGGGCAGGGCTAACCGAAAGGCTGAGCCGACGTTTCAAGTTGTACGTACGTACATGCTGTGTAGTTCTATCTACTCCGGTGTGGTATGCGAATTTGAAAAGAATCTGCGAAATCTCATTTCTGCTCTACTCCTCTCGTCTTTTGAAAGCTCTATCTCAAGGATGTGGTGAAAAGAAAATACCATTTACTTTTGCAGGGCTAGCAGGCCTAGGCGGAAGTAAATGACACTTCCTTGCAATTTTTATCTTCCAAGTCTGGAATCATGAAAGCTCATTCAAGTCTGTGGCATGGCATGGCATGGTAGTTGTAGCCTCAAGCGCTACATCACCGGCTGACCTATTTCCCATCAAATACCACCGCTTTTCTTTTTATTTTGTACATTAAGATGCATGGTACAGTGAAAGCATTGAGAGGACACAACACAATACACTTGTTTTCTTAAGGGGACCATTTGCTAGCGCTTGGGGTTCAATTTATTTTACTCTGTGGCAAGGCCAGGCTTCATTATTTGAAGACATTGTTATAAAAAATTCAATGCACTCAACTAATGACATTTTTAGCATCAACAAGATAAAGCAAACTTTGAACGGTTAAATCTAAATACTAATTTAAAGAAACAAATTGAAGGGAGATTGATAGTATAATTACTTAATAAATTACTTTTGCAAAGATATAAATAAAATGTTGGTAAATTTTTCAAAAGAAGCCATTAAATCTACTAATCACGATTTGCTACCCTGCTGTGTGAACACGCGTCCTTTGAACTAGGCTTGCTTCCTTCCTGCCTTAACCCCATATTGCTAAGCTAAAGCTAAAACTTATTCCTGGCCAACGAACTTATGTAATGTGAATGAATGTATTTCTTCCTTTGAAAACTTTTACCCTACCTTACACTTACAACTACAACCGGAGCATAGCGGAGACAAAAAACCGAATCGGGAAGGGGGAAATTCGGGTTGCATGGACGATTCGGAGGGAAACACGGCCTTGCCTTGTGTCGTGTCAAAGTTCTCTTCTCCCAGTCACCGGTTTCACGTACAGTACAGTCAGTACTCTCTAGAGGAGATTTATATTCATCCTAAACGTAGTAGTAGTTTAGGTCCAACTCTTGAATCATCATCATCGCATCCTCATCTACTACTTTGCAGGGACGACGGACCGGACGGTCGGATCTCTCCTGGTGCGACTCTTTTTTTCTTCCTTCCGATCCACGCAGGGCTAACAACGCTGCTGCTGCTCTCAAACCCTTTTCAGTTTCCCCCCTCATTTTGAGCTCAGTTGGCACTTTGCGTTTCGCTGGGGAAGATCTCATTGTATTATTGTCCAAGTATAGAACACGTTGAAGTATTCTTCATTTTCATCCGCTAATATTATCACAAGTCATTCTAAAATTCTGGTGACATGCTCACATAACTTTTTCAATAATTTTTTTTACTTTGACAATTGTTAATTTAATTTGTGTGGACATTTAATGCGCGAAAAAAAAGTAACTTCATCACCAATTGCCATAATCGATTCGAGAATTTAATCTAAGAAAAGTATCAGAGCGGCAAGGCTCTGATCATCAAGGGGATTTTGTGCCATAGCCATATGAGTTGAGTTGCGTGTCGATTTGTCGGCTTTATTTTTCACATCACATCACAGTTTTGGTTCCGTGCCCGTGCTGTACTTTTGAGTGATTGACGGGATTAATTACTCAACAGTTGTGGAGGGAAGTGAGATTTACCCTTAAAAATTAAGTTCGAACGAAAGACTAATCGGTTAAAAATTTGAAACTACGGTGTGCTTATATTTTTTAAATAAAAGTCTAAAAAATTTGTTTTGTACATTTGAGAAACTGACATTACAATCAAAGTCGAATCGAAATACACCCCTATGTCAAAATTTGACGAAGACTTTGGCCATGCCATGGTGTCGTCGGTGGTGGCTCAGTACACGTACGTGCAAGTGCTCACTTAGCAAGCATTAGCCACCAGCTCCAAAAGTTTCTCTTCGTGAAAGTGAAGTGAAAATCCACCTTTCGCTCCTGCTACCTAAAACTCAGCTCAACTCTCACGAAGATATAAATCAAATTTACTAGGCAGGCATGCCGCAAAGATCCGTGCAATGCACCTGTCAAGCAGCTCTCTTGCCTTGTGATTAGCAATTTATCAATTAGACTCCACTCTGCCACCACCAATGTCAAAGGCACAGTAGTCTTCACAAAATTCTATTATTCCATATCCGTCGTCGTCGTCGACGGTTCCATTGCATTGTGGAAACTAATTTTGAACATGTCAATTATATAATTTCCGCACATACGCAACTTTTCCTATTGCATTGTAAGTACTGTACGCAGAGTTTCCGTTTAATTAAATCATAGAACAGAAGAGAAGTGAATGGAGGACAATTGAAAAGAGTCATAGCCAACGCAATCTCATCAGATCAGCACATTTTGAGACTCAAGAGCCAGAAAAACTAACAACCTGTCCCCCCCCGCAAACTTTGTTCTTTTATGGCGGTACTAAAAACTCAAATAAGTAAAAGTGATAGAATAATAGTCCCATGAACTAGTACTGCTTGCTATTGCGCTGCTGGTTGAGAAGAACATTAAGGAAAGCTGTTTTTTTATGGAATCAAATTCAAGTTCTTGTAATAAAAGTGTGTGCGCAAGAGATTAAGAAAATTGAGGTGGAGGTGGAAAATAGCTTGACTGCTTGGCTTGGATTTTGCTGATCGCAGGGATTTGACCGCATAGCAGCTTCAAGTCGGTGAGTAAACCAACTAAATGGCATGGCTCAGAAAAATGAACTAGAAGAAATGATTTGATTTAATAGGTTCTGGCTGGGTTAAGCGATTTTGATAAACGATTGAGCGTTTATGGTGTTTCCTTCGAAAAGACCTTTTCACCTAATTTAAAACTAAAAGTACTAGGGGAATAATTTAGAATTTGGAAATGGGTTTTTAATTGTTTTCTCTTCATATTGAGAATATTTGATATTTCCCGTTTAGACTTAATTTAATCAACGTTTGTCGCATAATACGGCAATATCCGAAAAAAGATACAGTTTGCATTTACAGGTGGCAATGCAAATAAATTTATGGTTAAAACATAAATCTCGAGAAGGGAAACGGATGCAATTCCCTTTTTGCCTTGCCTCTGGAAATCACTGCAATTGCATTCCTCTACATTCCAGTGGAATTAAACTTGTCCAAGCTCAATTTGTTTTAGTTGTACACAATAACAGTAAAACTAAAAGTAATGGTGACTGGTGAGGACAGGAAGAGAAGGGAAGGGATGGTTACCTCCAATCCAATCCAGTCACCATACCACACCACCACGAGGACATTAACTTGACTATAAATTATACCAACCACAGGATATTGGTTCCCGGTGTTGTTCACACTCAATCCAGCTACTCGGGCACTTCGAGTTCAGAAATTAAATTCACCGACTTACGACCTGTAATTGCTCGTACAATTTTATAGAAAACAAAAATATATTTGGAAAACGTTAACTTTTGTCTAATGCAGTTGGGATGGATTTGGACAATTTAAAAACTTCAAAAGCGAAGGATAGTGAATTGTTAGTGAAATGAAAATTGAGACAGTCGTACCTTTGACTGTGGTGCGTACAGCAAATGCACTTTCATCCAATCGGTAGTTTCCTTTTCCAATTAAACTTTCTTCGTGCAAATACAAGTCACTCTACACGATGCAGTCGCACTCTTTGGGGAAATACACGGAGATATATCTGTGTGTAATTAGCCCATGAACGTGATCATCCATTTGATTCGGGTTTGGAGTCACTTTGATGTGCATGAATGGATTGAAAATTACTCTACTCTAAGTCAAATAGGAATGAACGTTTCGTATTACAAAGTTTTGTATAATCATCAGTCTGCTTCAGTGCTCATCCTTTGCATGAGCTGAAAGAAGTTTTAATTACATACCCTGCGAAATTTCAGCATTGCAACGCAAACAAAAGGTACATGTAGAGACTGTCCCTTTCGATTCAAATTTCTCAAATGTCAATGATTTCCTTCCAGTTGTTAGCAATTTCTTGAGTTCATCTTGTCAAAAATTTTAACGAAAAATTCTGAGGACAGAGAAGTGAAAATTCGTTGCTCAATACCTGGACAGGAGACTGGAACTTCTACCTACTCTCTTTTATTACTTTTTCAATGAACTTGCGTCATACCTTGACATACTCTTGACACTGAGCCGTGGTTAAACATGTTTTTGACATTCGTGTGACATTGACAAGTTAAGAATGGCTATTTCAGATCTCTTCGCTGGTCGAAGAGAAACGGTCTGATTGTCAATGTCGAATTGACATTGACATTTCGGCTAAAATTGTTAATTCTTACTACTGTACTATGGACTCTTCCTGCCTGTCTAATGTGAAAGAATCTGAGAAATTTAAAGGCAAGAGGTTTAGTTTTATTATATCTTTCCGATTCGATTTTCTTATTATTGACTAGAATTAGCGCAATCATACAACTAGGTTGGACTGAATTCAACATTTCTCGTTGAAAGATTTGATATTGGCTGTATCAGTAAATTTAATTTGCCTAGGACTCCTTCTGGTTGTATTGCTTGGACGGTTTCTATCCTTGTTTGCATTGTAACACCATGTTTGTATTTTAGGCGTGTGTTGGATACATATGTTAATGCTGTACAATGCAAACCGCTCTGGTTAAAAAATCAAATTATAACCCAATGCCTTGCTTTGCCGTGCCGGACTGCTCCTGCCGTGTACCCTCAGAATAGCGTGCATCTGGCCCATAAACGAGTTTAGAACTCACAGTCCCAATTTTTATCACGCTAATCGGAACTTTATCGAAGGGTTGACAAAAGTGGGATGAAACGGATTAAAAGGTGTGACCTTAGTGGACTCCAGCTAAGCACTTCAACTATTTATTCACTAATAAATTATAAAAAGAAGACCATGAAATCGTCTATAACGAAATGAAATCAATTTTATTTTTGAAATTTTTCCCAATCCTTGATCTCCCTTGTAATTCATATTATTTTTTTGAAAATCCCAGTCGATAAAAATTCTACATTGGTCCTTGAATGTTCAATGCTAATGTTCAAACGCATCCATTCAGACCGAAATATGGTCATAATGTTAGCAAGAAACATAAAGGTAATGGTTATGGGCAAGTAATGTGTAGGAACATGTTGTGCAGTGCAGCAGTAGTAAAAGTAAAAGAGATTTCGTTTCAGAATTCAAAAATCCCCTTCTCGTACATATCCCAATCGTGGTATTCACTCCCCTCTCTATACATTTTTTAAATTGATCCATTCATGAATCCCCTCGATTCTGATTCAGAAACCTTAATAAAAATTATACCGTGCCTTATGTATGAATCTTTCTAAAAATATTTAATACAATGAATCAACCTTTTGTACTACAGTTGATTTGACACGTTCGACTCATTTAATTTAAAGAAAAGCGTTTGCATTTGAAAATAAAATGTTTTGGGGCTCTATTTACTAATATTCCGTCATTTTTTACCCCAAAAGTCTGAACTGTCCAAAGAATGAATAGATTTTAAAATAAATTGTTGATCAGATCAGGTTGTGAAGAATAAGACCCGGTCCTCGCCCAGACAAGTATTGAAAAATCGGGTCTCACGTATTGAACTCAACTGAAAAGTTATTTCACGTGCACATGTACGTGGGGATTTGTATAGAACTTACGATACGAGTAGATCCCGGAATCTATTATTTGTGGTCTGTCTCCGTCCTCCCGTTCTTTAGAGTGAGAATTCAATGGATAACCCAACCCAACCTGAATTCCTTCTTTTGTCCCCAATTGAGAGACTCACACAGGTAAACCTAGTCTAACCAACCTAGGTCTCTGATGAACAACACTTCTGACTCCTGTACAGTACAGCAGCAAATGGAGTTTCCGCTCAAAAGCCCTGAACCCGAATGGAGTGGAGTACATTTTGATTTCCTTGGAGTATTACATGAAAATGGTTTTTATTCAGTACTTTGCTAAGCAGAGCGAAGAGCTGTGAGTACTAAATGTACAAGGTTCTGGCAAGGCAGGTTAAAGTTTACAATGTGTTACGTTACGACAGATTTCATTGTGGTAGGACGACAGAGTTACTACAGCCACTGTTTTGCATCTAAACTTTATGAAAGTTTATTACTTTTGTCACTATAAAAATTTAGAGTGGACATAATCTTTCATATTGTTTTCGGGCTAAGAGAAACTTTTGTTTACTTTCCAATTTTAAAAAAGTTTCTCAATATTTTCAACCATCTTTTCGTTATTGAAACTTGATTAAATTTATTTGTACGTAATCATGAGATGAATCTGTAATGTGTTGTATCATCTTGGCCGCCGTACGCCGTAGCACGATCATGATCACGACACGAGCTTCTTCATCTGTTTAATATTCCACCCAGGGTAATTTGTCTCTCATTCATCATTTCGTCGTCAGATTAGACTCTGTCATTTTACCTTGTCATCACGTTTCATCAAATCAAATGCTAATGCTAATAATGCACCCCACAGGTTTGGATGATAGTGACGATGCCGGAGAAATATCTGAATTTTTTTTCTGAATTAATTGACTATGAAATTAAAACTATTTCAATGGAGCCGATTCGATTTCAAAATTCTTTTACGGAATTTTCTTCCACTTGTTTAACATAAATCAGCCATTCCAACTTCTGGAACAATGTTTGATACAAACTTTTTCACTGACCTTATTTGACTAACATCATTTAATTTCTGGTGGTGTAAGCACTAGATGGATTTTCATTTTCCTCCATAACGTCTTTTATAAAGCATTTATGAGAAAATGGGATGCTTACTAAGCTTATTTAGCCATAATCCTAAGGATCGGACGAAATGAGGATGGATGTATTTTTATTTTTGGGAGGATGAGATTGTCGATTGATGAATTCAATGATGCCATGCTAAGGCATCCCCGCAGATACAGATTGGGCTTAAGTACCGCACCCGATTTCTCTTGGCAGTCAGTCAGTCAGATGAGATTGAAGATTGAAAATTGATGGTTGCTTAGTTTCGGACAATGGAATCACTTTACTTTCTTCTCCCCTAGCACATAAACTTATGCAAAGTGATGCTGCTGCTACTGCTAAGGCTATGAGAAAAAAGTAATCCTCCCCAGTCATACAAAAGTAGAAGAAGAAGTGGTAGTCGAGAGTAAGTACTCAGGCAAAGGCAAGGGTGGAAATCCTTGGTTCCTTTCCTTAGATTTAGATCCTTAGACTGATTTTCTTTTCTTTCTCTTGGGGATTCCATAAGCTTCAATTTTTATGCATTTGCAGGGACATAACGTAACATAAGATCAGGATTCAGGATCGAAACCTCGACTGACTGAGTTAACCAGGAGGGGAGTGGGAATGAATGAATGGAATAACTAACCACCAAGGTGGTTCATTTTCTTCGAGGTAGGGTGTTGGACAATTTTATCAAATAGGGCAGTGGAAATATTATTAAGAAGTTGTAACCGAAAAGCCGACGTGACGTGTTATTGAATTCCATCGATCACCATCAAGGTTGGAACTAAGTGCGTAATGATAAAGTTACATGCCTTTGCCTAGATAGAAATTGTCAAACTTTTTCTTTGCTAAATCCATGAGGTACAATTGATTAATTTATTGTTTAGAAATGATCTTCTTTAAAAACCGATTTCGAAAGCTTATCTGATAAAATCAATTAAATTATTACAATTAGTTTGAAATTCTAAACGGATAATACGGATTGCTTAGGATTTGGTTCTGGGCCACATCGTATAATTCGTCAAATGAGATGTCATAATGGTCAAAAGTTTACGATGCGAAACTTAATTTTCTTAAAACTTTCCATTGAATTTGGAAAGTGGAATTCTTTACTAATCCCATGATTCATATTTTAACTTGGCCATGCAACCAGAATGAGAATTATTTCAACGATACTTTTTCCTAGTGTATTAACTTTTATGACTCATTGTTTCATCGTACAGTTTTATATATTTACGACATGACGTGTCACGCTCCTCATAAATTTATGTTAACTCTTATCCAAGACCAAGACAGCAGGAATGCTGGATGAAACTATTACTTATTTTTTTAACTAAAATTTAACACGTAGCATGGCCATTTGGTCTAATGTTTTAATTGAATTGAAATAAAACAGACGGTCGCTCTTATGCGAATGCTTTTAATTAGTCGAATGATTAGAAGAGTCAACAAGTTTGTTTAGATTGGATTAATTTTGATTCGGATAAAGTTGAACTTTATATTTTGAAAGATGAGGAAGTTTTCTCAGGCTGGAAGACTTTAAAGGAGTTTTCTCAGAAGTGCGACTTTACCCATGCCCACCCTATCATTATCTTGCGTAGAGTCTCCGTCTGAGTTTCTTTCGTCAGACTCATCACTGTCTTCAAACTCTTCATCAGATCCACCCTTGTGTCGCCTTCCGCCACGGCCACGGCTACGCTCCCTGCTTCCGCCACCATATCGCACACGACGAGATCCTCCATATCGCCTACGAAAAACAAAGAGAAATTGGGTCATAATTTGAAATTCAGAATTATGTATGAAATAATTTACCTTCTGGCGTGTCCTCCATATCTCCTTCCATGTCCATAATAAATTTCATCATCATCAGAATAGTCGTCAACAACAATTGGTCTCCTGTAGTGCCCGCCACCATGACCCCTAGATCCAACTCTGGTCAGCCGAGCATTAGTGTTGCCTTCATTTCTCAAAGAAGCCCTTCGACGATTCTCCACTTGCTGAATCATGTACACACTGCTCCCTTGACCTACTTTGACAGTTTTTGTTTCATCATCTCCAGGGCCTTCTTCACCTTCCTGTTCGTCTTCAGATTCGGGTTCTCTTTCTGATTCGTGTCCTGATGAGCCTGGACCTGGAGTCAGAATGACCCGAGACTCCTTAGCCTCTTGAGCGAACCCTTGGCCTACAGTGCAAAAAGGGAACAAAAATACGTTAGGACAAATGGTATCAATTTTAGAAATTAAACCCGAAATCTGACCTATGGCCACACCGAGGAGGAGAAGAGCACAAGCAACTAGTCCAGAGTGCATGTTGGCGATGAATGAACCGAATTCGATCAATTTCATCGAGTTTAAGACAACAACTGGTCAAGGATAACACTTTCATTTGTCTCTTCAAAAACAAAAGTTTCTTATTTCAGTTTCTCCTGGATGAATGGAACATTTAGTCAGAGGTTAATAAAACAAATTAATAGAATGAGTGACTCAATGGTCCAAGCATAGGCAACGAGTGGGAAAAGTGAAAAGCACCAACCTAGTAGTTTGTCGTGATTCATAAAATTAGAAAATTAAATACAAAAGATTGGCTTCAAAGAACTCCAGCACAGCAGATATGATGAATGCCCAAGGCATCCACACTCCAAACTTTCGCAAACGAAATATTTGTAATACAGCCGAGAAGTTTAACTTTGTTCTTGATTGACTAATGCGGTATTATGATTTCATCCAGCCTGAGTTTGGCGTTTTCACTTTTCTCATGTAAAATCGGGATAATGCCACCAACACCAATAGCTTGGAACAAGCATATACCTGAAAAACACAAATTGCCTAAAAAACTGAAGTTCTGTATGTGAGTAGGAAAGGAAATTTTAATGTGATGAGGTTTGCTCGAGACGAAAATCATGATATTCCATAACTCGAAGTTGCAAAAATTGGAGAATGAATCCGCAAATTCTTGAACAAGGTTTTAATATACGAATAAATTGAACAAAGTTTTGAGTTGCTTAATCTCGAAACTTTAGAGATCTGGGTCAGGCTAACTTTTGCATTTCCCAGGTTGGCATTTATCATATTTTCTCTCGGCTGTCGCAATTTGAATAATAGTTCAAGTTTGCTTCTGTTGACCTAATTCTAACTCGGAAGGCTTTGACTAACGGAACTCTAAACTAAGGGGTTTCAGTGTAGTTCTGTTGCAAAAATTAAAATTAGTGAAAGGAATTAATTTTAACTTTCAAGAATTTGTATTTACATAGATGAACAATGGACTAATTAATACTAATTTAAAATTTCTTTGCCTCTTTTGCAGAAACTTGTGTGTTGGAGAATTCTTGTGAAAAGCGTAACTGAATTTTGCTTTTACAACTTGAGTTCAAAAGGCATGACATAAGCACGTTAATCGGAAAATATATTCGGCGATGCGTTGTCCGAAGCCCAGTAGGTTGCCGAGATATGTAGTGTAGAAAATCTTCTCCCACAATCTTCAGTCCGTCGCGTCCGTCTTGATTCTTAGCTCTCGTAAGAGAAAGGAAGCCCAGACCAGAATCCGGAAGAGGTTTGTGTTTGTGTTGTTAAGCTGACGGAGAATGGTGAAATGGTCCAATCGAACACAATGACGTAACTGTGGGTCGATTTATCTCCATTTCGAGGTTCCTAAGAGGAAAACAAAATTGGGATCTAGCACAAATTTCAAGTGATTCGTATGTCTAGGACAAGAAATCACACACACACACAAACCTCAAGATTGCATTCACTAATGTAATCCTTACATTACATCTAATGCATCAAAAATTTGTTACGATATGGATTTGAAGCGAAAAAGTAATCGGACTTCATTTTTCTGTTATTTTTGTAAAGAAAGGAATGGAAGTGGTAACGGCAATGGTAGGATTTTACTCAGCGATGAAAGTTTAGTGAAGCCTTTTTGGTCTTCCTGTTCAGAATTCACTGCAGTTTTCTTCCTCCTTAAATCAATCCAGCAGCCTAGACCCAAGATCACACCATCAGTGTGTCATTCCTTCATTCTTTCTCACATTCTTTGCTCCGACAGGGGCACAGGAAGAAGTATTTTTAGGAGAAAGTTTTCACTCCATTGAATTCATGATTTAGCACTGGAAGGAAGAAAGGAAGAGTGAATCAAACAAGGTAGGCAGTAGGCATACGCGAGTACTGAATGGGCTGATCGGTCAAGCTAAAATAAAAGAATCTTTGCGTGGACCAGATTACTCAGAAATTCAAAAATTCCTTCAGAGATTAATATGAAACTTCTGTCGTCTTAAAGTGGGTCGTCAATTTTGTGAATTGACTTGAATATAAAAATCTTTTCATTTTAAAGTGACGGTTCATCAAAATAATATTCAATATGAACAACAATACACATCGTCAGGTGCGGTTTTTCGATTTAAATCTAGATTTTCAAGTAGAGCGTCATATCATAATCAGCTTACTCAATTCTGATTACTAATCTAAATTAATTAAAAACACCCTCACTTTATGAAAGCAATGCAGGCAGCCTAGTCATAGCCATAACGAAGCATCGTCATCATGTCATTCCAATTCTCACTTTCCATTCCACTCCACTCTCACTAATACCTAATACAAGTCAAGTTAAGGGATACCATTTCCAATGCCAATGCCAAAGTCATGGACATTCACATTACGTACTTTGGTTTTGGTTCGGGAAATACGCATTGGAATGGTTGCAGTTTCTTCAAATGAGGCTCATTATTCCTATCCTCACACCCCAAGCCCCAAGTACTTGAGAAAAGTGGTTTCAT
This sequence comes from Thalassaphorura encarpata, assembly GCA_009869925.1. Lineage (NCBI taxonomy): Eukaryota > Metazoa > Arthropoda > Collembola > Poduromorpha > Onychiuridae > Thalassaphorura > Thalassaphorura encarpata. The sequence continues at coordinate 23,332 of WJEZ01000710.1, forward strand.
CAATCGTAATGATCTTCAGGGAAGGAAACAAGTATCTCTTCTCAATGGTCCTATTTAGAAATCTAGGATACTTTAACCTTTCTCAACTTGAGATTTTAGAAATACAACGTTAGAGCCACAATCTTGCATGCACGTGCGTTTTCAATTTTAAGGAACTCAACTAATAATTTGACTGAGTACATTTGTTCAACAAATTTTTACGCGACTCAAAATAATGGCAACGGCTGCTACTGGTTTGGCTCTAGTGTACCAAATTTGTAGTCTTAGAATTGTTTGCATTTACAAAAACGTGCTCTACTTGATTTTTAAAGGATGAAGGATGATTTTCAGTACTGTACTGTACTCTGTGTGACTCATAGTCACAGCCAGTCATAGCATTAGACGATCGGGTCAACTTTGTTTGCATTATTTACGCATCTCGTGCGTCTTGTCTTTTCTTGGAAGTTGGAGATAAGAGTGAGCAGAACTAAATTAAATGTTTCACTTGTCTTGTCTCTCCCTCACTTTTTGTTGTTACTTTGTAAGAAGCAGAAAACTCGGAAATGTACTCTGACTCTGACTCGGTCGTACCCGCTGCACCAGCATATTCCTAAAGTGTAAACAACACAGTCAGACTCTTAGAGCAGCACAAGTTAACGGGAATGCTTAAGATCTCAAATGGATTTTAAAAATTGAACAAAGTCAGCCTTTCTAGGAAATGACTTTGCATCAC
>WJEZ01000711.1:0-24007 GCA_009869925.1 Thalassaphorura encarpata
TTTTCCCATGCCAAGTAATGGACCATTGTTTGCCATTGGTCGGAATGACCTGACAACCGGGTTCAGATGGGGCATGTTGGAATTTGCAATTCAAATGCAAGCGCAGGTAAAAGCAGACGAAACGAGTTGGGCCAGGGCAGACGAGACTTTCCTTCACATCTTCATTCGTAAGTTTGACTTTGTGTGAATTGGGTGCTGCGAATTTTTTGCACGGGTCAAATCATCAATTCAAAAATTATGAATCAAATCATGAATTTATGAAATACAAGTGCCAATCATGTGAGCGCGAAGCGCAATAACGCGTCAAACGGGGGTTTGGGGGTTTACCCCCCAACTAGGGGAAAACCAAGCCGAAGGCTTGGTTTGGGCTCGTACAAAGTAAAATGTTTAATTTTAACAGCGGCTGTATAATAAAATGGAAACATTTTTTATTCAATTTGCTGTTAACAAGGCCAGAATTTCGTCATATGCATATTTTTTTACTTCTTTTGCCAAAAAGAAATCAGCATGCGACCATTTCGATGGTTCAAATTGAAATGATGTGAATTTGTCTGGCCTGCCTGCAAAATTAGGCTTAATTTTATCTTCCAAAGTTCTCACATCCTGGTGGAGAAAATAAAAAAAATGGTTGTAAAACATCTGATTGTCCTTGTATAATTTTTCCCAAGCTCTGATTAATTACTTTTAGATCCGCTAACAAGTCATTTAATCCCCAAAGGATTGCCATTGGAACATTTACTTTCCCAAAGTCATAAGACGGTGGAAAAGGTTGGCCATGTCTGATGTCTCATATTTCCCTTTCGCCCATAATCATACTGACCAAATTTACCACTATTCACCCCTTGAGCAAAATGGGCTAGAGTTTTGGTCGACCCTCCAGCTGGTAGTTGACTTTTTTAAAATGGAAGCATTGTCTAAAATTTAGTTAGCAAAATGTGGGTTAAATTAGTTTAGTCTCCTCACGTGCCATACATCGCCTTACAAACTGTAAAATTAAATACCTCATCAAATTATTCCGGATCATGTCCAAATTGCAAAAAATATGAAGTACTCGCTCGAACGTTATCAAAGCAACTGTCAGGCACTTGAAGACATGATGTAACATCGACGGCATCCAAAACAATAGGTGCTGGCAAATATTCTCCTTGTCCAAGTAAATCCATCTAGTCCTAGAAGACGCATGTATATATAAAGACAAAATTAAACGATTTAAAAAGAGCGATGGTGTCCGCCATTCTTATTGCCTTGAGCTAAATTAGGGTCCAATATAGTATGTTCCCTGGAATTACGGCTTCCGCGAAAATTATTCATCCAGACATCATATCCAGCATCAGCCAAAAGATAAGCTGTGTGAAACAGACATTTGCACAGCAATTAGTTTTTGCAAATTGTAGCCCTACCCCCTACGGCTATCGTACCAAGATTTGAAGTATTTCTATTTAGAACCCATTGTACATCACTTGTGAGTAAACCATGCTGGAGAAAAACTATCTTTGACCCTCGTTGCGTAGGTGGAATTCGATGCATTGTGTTAAAATATCCATCTTCAGTTGTGACTGTGTATGTCTCAACGGGGAAGCCATCAAATAGAATCTTTTCTTCCTGAAAACGTAATTTTAACAATTTAGAGTATTCTTAATCTTATCAAATACATAAATAATTTATTTATTTTTAGTAAAAAAGGAGGTTATGAAAGACTAAAACCTGTATGGCTAGACATTCCTGGAATATCTACTGGTGTACATCGGTTCCAGGTGCCTCTTGTTCTGGCTTCTCGACGTCAGTGTTGTGTATACTGCCAGCATTTGAGCTTTTGATGCTTGAAATTAGAAAAATCATGCTGAGCCGTAGAATCGCCGGAACGATGGCTAGTATTATTGTTGCGGCAAGGAATTAGATTAAGTTAAAATACTGTGTAGAACGATTATTATTAGTTTAATGGTTTAAGGCTATGACTTGGGAATGGCATTGGCATTATAACAGAATTTATAGTATTCTGAACAGAGGCCTTGCAAATATTTGAAATCTAGGTTAACGATAATGCTTAGCTGTTTCGCTGTTTGTCCGACTAAAGAAAGCTGAGTAAGTAAAACTTCAGCAGTATTCAGAGGTGGGATCAGCGAAATCCAGAAGAAATTCGTCTCCTTCACAAAAAGTGCAAAGTATTCAAATATTTGTTTTGCGGCTATTATACAGGCTAGTTCTTTAACGTTGAAAAAAACGTTTATAAAAGCTACAGATGTTAACCTAGATTTCAAATTTTTGAAATTTGATATGAATTTGTAATGAACGTAACAAAAGTAAAACGATGACTACTTTTATTTCCAATTTGTGAGTCAGTTTGGAATAAGTTTCAAGTCCAAGTACATGAACCCTTAGATAAAATAAGCCCTGATTTTAAGGTAAGATAGGAGCACGCACAATAAATACAATAGAAGAAAAAGGGTTATTTTTCTTATCGCTTGTAAATTCCTTACTATTTCTGGCACAATAGTTAGATATAAGAATACAGGCAAGGCGAAGGTAATGCGTAATGAGCTAAAAAAAATAACACGAGTTTTTGATATACTCGCCAGTGTATATTACTGTCAATATAGAATTCATTGTACAATAATACACGGATTGATTAGTTGATGGCATTAATGGCGACGACCTACCACTCGTATAATAATTGTAGTACAATTTTTCATTTTTTCGAAGGACAGAGTTCCAGTAAGCATGCCGTAAAATTTTGTCTTCTTATGATGTCAAAATTCCTAAAAGACCAGCCGTGACAGAAGTGACTATTGTATCCAGAGGAAGTTCTTCAATATCCGAGTCATCGCTAGATATGTTGCCGTCCAAGGTATCCGTACTTTGAGAAAAGTTCCACGACACGTGGAAGGCTGGTAACTCAGGTGTATTTCTAGGTTCTCGATTCTCTTCAGCCACGAAATTGTTTCTCATCGAATTCAAATTCTGGGCTTCTGAATTTGGCAACATAAAAATAGCAGGTGCACTGACGCAGCCACGATAAAGCACTTCTTCTCTTCTTCCTAGAATTTCATTTTCCGATGGTAAAGTAAGCATCTGGATATGATTTGATAATAAATCGACTGCTTCCTCCTCATGTAATGGTAACTGAGTAGTCTGTATAACTGTTTTCATTGCACCAGTAGTCGAAGTGTTGTTTCTTGATATCAATGGGCTCAAACGTGTTTGACTAATATATTTCGGTTGCAGAAATAAATTCCTTAATGAGTTTGCCGAAGTTCGGACATTAGGCAATGACACAGATCGTTCTGAGTGACTAGTGAGATAACAAGTTATCTTCTGTTGCTCGAGTTTCTGTTCCAGGATTAATTATGCTCGCCGTGTTCTTTACTTCATCCAACGGACCAATAAAACTCTAAAATCCGGAATAATTACTCGTTAAAGACATTACACCAAAATAGGTTGCAAAAAAGTGACTTGACGTGGAGTATTCATGAAGTTTTTCTTGAGAAAGATACAAACTTACTTCTTTGTAAATGTCATTTGTGCCCATTATAAGATTACCGGCAAGGTAAGCTCTCTTCAATTTAGGCAATCGTCGAATCTCCATTTCAACATCCGCATTCATCTGAATAAGATTCGACACAAGGAAAATATAGCTCAGCATCTAATTTCAATTTGTGAATTATAGATCAGGATTATCAGACTTCAAAGTTCTGACGAATATTGAATTACCGTCATGTGGCTCCAAATATCCGGAAGAGTTGTAATTTGGTTGAAATTTAAATTTAAATGAACCAGTGATTTTAAATTTTGTATTTCCATTGGTATAGACTGAATATTATTACCAGATAGTGTTAACCAATTTAGTTTAACCAACCCACAAATTCCTCGTGAAATGCTTGCTAATAAATTATTTCGCAAGCCTAAAAGTGTGAGTTCTGACAACATTTCTATGTCATCCGGAATTTCTTGCACTCCAATCCCATTCGCCCATAATGTTCTCAAATTTTTCAATGCACAAATAGACTTCGGAAAACTGACGAAGTGATTATTGCTGATATTTAAGAAGGTAAGATTCTCCATCACAGCAAAGCTGGGCGGCAGTTCTCGTAAATTATTGAATGCTACAGTGAGCAATTCTAATTTCCTCAAGAAAAGACCAAATTGAGCTGGTAATTCTACTAAATAATTTTTCTGAAGTAAGAGTCGGCAAACTTTCGAATGGTAGAGATGAGATAATGATGAAGCTGGAAACCGTTCAATATTTGACTGGGATAAATTCAGAGTTTCTTTTTCATTACTGACTACTTCTTCGACGGCTATATTAACTTTCATATTCATGAAAAAATGGACAAGCCAGGAAGACATGATTGATTAACCAAAATGGATCGGGTTCTAAAAAACTTCTTTTGCCTTGCCGCTTCGGTCCAACGATTCACAGATTACTAGTCTGGTTTGTCGCTCACTCGAGCATCGAGCATCCTGTAATGTAACAGAATTATTCTAGATTATTTCAGTATCAGAAGATCTTCGAAAATAGTGCGCATCAAAATATGTCACGCCGACGTGCGAATTTTCTCAGATACGAGGGAAAATTTGCAGATTGCACTTGGATAATTTCTTGCATGATTGATCAAAATTCAAGCCATTTGAAATCTCAGATTATTAACATGTCTGCGAAAAAACATGTTAGAACAGCATGCACCATCTGTTGTCCTCCAGTTTGTTCTGCCGTAAGTTCTGGAAGGAAAAGGAAGGAATATTTGGTTTGCGTTTCGCGCAAAAAATTCTGACATTATTCATTGCACTCCTTTATTTGGTGAATTCACCCATCCTCTTTCCTACTCGACCGACGACCGCGTGGATGCATGTGTAGTGAGTCTCCTTACTTTTGCTTTGAAAGTGAAATTGTAACTTAACTATTCTTCAAAATGTTCGGGGGAAGACAACAACAACCGATAATTGTCCTCAGTAAGCGAATTATTCTTTTAACGTACTTGTTCTCATTTAAAACCAATTTTCTTACTCTTCAGATCAAAATATCAAGAGGGAATCCGGGCGAAAAGTTCAGGTGGAGAACATCAATGCCGGCAAGGTAAGTTCTTGACCCACCCACGCTAGTTAAAAATTAATTTGATAACGTTACTATCAGAATTTTAATTGCATGCCACATTTGAGCATAAAATTATTAAATGGTAATCTGGGACAAATACATGATTTTCAGTTTCGTTTAAAATTGAAACATTTAATTTGTTAACGCTGTGCTGAAATTACGTCGAATAACAAAGCGTCAACAATGCCACGTATTTTCCCAAGCGACGTCCAGTCTCTATAATCTTAATGAAGTCCTAAGTCATACCTGTTGAATTACAGACAAGATTAACCATTCGTTTTAATGTATTTTTAATTTTGTACTTATTTTCCAGACAATTGCTGATGTGATCAGGACATGTTTAGGCCCAAGAGCAATGTTGAAGATGTTAATGGATCCAATGGGTGGGATAGTTTTGACCAATGACGGCAATGCTATTCTTCGTGAGATCACAGTTCAACACCCGGCAGCAAAATCAATGATTGAAATTGCCCGTACTCAAGACGAAGAGGTTCTTACCCGTTCTTAAAAAATGTATATACTCTTTCACGTCAGGTTTGTAAATGTCTCAATTTTTATTTCAGGTTGGTGACGGAACGACTTCAGTTATTGTATTGGCTGGAGATATCTTGGCTGCTGCTCAACCATTCCTGAATCAGACAATGCATCCAACTGTTATCATTCGCTCCTATCGACAAGCGCTGGAAGATATGGTTAAAGTGCTCCATGATAAGATTGCTACTCCGATTGATTTAACAAAAATCGAACAAGTTCAAGAAGTTGTCATGTCCTGTATCGGCACTAAATTCATTTCAAGGTGGTCCGAACTGGCTATTCATATAGCTATTGAAGCTGTCCGTACGGTTTCACTTGAAGAAAATGGACGTCGGGAGATTGACATCAAAAGATATGCGAAGGTTGAGAAAATCCCAGGCGGTCGTATTGAAGATTCGTATGTTTTGAAGGGGATTATGCTGAACAAGGATGTTACTCACAATAAGATGCGACGTCGGATTGAGAATCCAAGAATTTTGCTTCTTGATTGTGGCCTTGAATATAAAAAAGGAGAGAGCATGACAAATGTCGAATTAATGAAGGAGGAGGATTTCTCAAAAATGCTTCAACAGGAAGAAGATTTTGTACAGAAAATGTGCGAAGAAATTATTCGTGTCAAACCGGACTTGGTTTTCACTGAGAAAGGTGTCTCAGATTTGGCACAACACTTTTTGGCAAAGGTGAGAGCTTCTAATATTTTGATAGCTTTGTAGCATCAGCATTGAATTCCGTTTGAATTTGGCATGCAAGTAATTGTGTATATTTTGTTTCTGTTTATAGGCAGACATTACTGTAATTCGACGCGTTAAAAAGTCCGATAACAATCGTTTGGCTCGTGNTCAGCATTGAATTCCGTTTGAATTTGGCATGCAAGTAATTGTGTATATTTTGTTTCTGTTTATAGGCAGACATTACTGTAATTCGACGCGTTAAAAAGTCCGATAACAATCGTTTGGCTCGTGCGAGTGGTGCAACTATTGTCTTCCGAACAGAAGAATTGAAGGAAGAGGACCTTGGAACAAAATGTGGTCTTTTCGAGGTTAAAAAGATCGGAGACGAATACTTTTGCTTTGTCTCGGAGTGTGTTGACCCAAAAGCATGTACCATTGTTTTAAGAGGAGCATCAAGAGATATCTTGAAAGAGGTGAGTCATAGTCAAATCACGTTGAATCGATTGATGATAAAATTTTATTTCCCTCTATACTTATCGTCTACTTTCATTTATAAATGGAATAGGTTGAAAGGAACTTGCAAGATGCGATGAATGTGGCCAGAAATATTTACCTGGACCCAAAGGTTGTGCCCGGTGGTGGAGCAGTTGAGATGGCAGTTTCTCATGCGTTGTTGGAACTTAGCAAAACAATGACAGGTGTTGAACAATGGCCTTACCGAGCCGTGGTTCAGGCATTGGAAGTCATACCTAGAACCTTGGCACAGAACTGTGGTGCCAATGTCATTCGTACTCTTACCACTTTGAGAGCTAAGCATGCAACTGGAGAAAATACTTGGGGTATCAATGGTGAAACTGGTGAAATTGTTGATATGAAGGAGTTGAAAATTTGGGAACCTTTATCAGTTAAACTTCAAGTTTACAAAACTGCTATTGAGACAGCAATCCTTCTATTACGAATTGATGATATTGTGTCCGGATCAAAGAAAAAGGATTCAGATGGTGGAAATCGAAATGCCCAAGTCACTGAAGAGTCTATGAAGGAGTAACTTGTCCGTCCCACTGCATTCTTGATTCAACAGTTGGCTTTTGTATTAACATTCACACCTACCTACTACTTATTCAATAATAATATAATAATGCGTTTTTCATTGAACATCACTATGTCAGCTATCGGCTTTTGCCTCACTTGTTAACCTTAACAACTTTTCTTTACATTTTCGTTTACCTACCATTGTTTTATGGCTTCTCATCTCACTAATTCAAAATTACTAGTAGGAATAGGCGCTAATTAATAGAAGTTGTACTTGCATTACAGAAATAAAATTGAGTGATTGTTTACTGAAACCGTTTTGCCAGTTTTCGTTGTTGATTTGGATGATGTTCATGTAAATACAAATAAAACATCACAATAGTATTTTGCTTGCGTTTAATAGACCACAATATTACACGTATGTGAATAATTAATTTCCATACCATCGTCCATTATCGTCATCTTTACATCCAAGTTCTAATAGAAAAACTACTTACAAATAAAAGATAACTAGGCCTGATAAAAATTAACTAAAAAACATTAATTCATTAACGATGCAATAAAACATGAGTGAGATTCGGGTTTCACGATTTTCATGAACAAACTATTCTTGCAGTAACTATTGTAAGTAATATAAAAATTTAATGGGCCTCTCACAGCGCAAAATCATTAAATAATAGAGTTCGACAATTAACATGTCGTGGTGACATTAAAAAATGTATCCAACTTTGAAAAATAAGTATGAATGAATTAGTGCCAAAGCCCGATGTAATTTCCACAGAGGTTGATTGGAAGAGGTCCTCCAGCTGCAAAAATTCTGGTTCCACTTGAATCTATGCAGTGAGTATAAATAGCTGGGCAGTATTTTTGTCTGTAGACATCCATTAAAACCTCTTCATCAGGGTATGTCCAACCAGAACTAGATTTGAGGGTAGCTGAACGGGCTGAGTTGATATTTGACTCTAAATACTTTCCAGCTCGAAGATCATAAAACATGACGGTCCCTTGGCCGGTACCAATGGAGAGTATCGAGGAATAAAAGGAAGTAGAACGAATTCCGTAACCCGTGTATTTTGAAGGGATTTTCTTGACACACTGAACTGTTCGGGCATCCATCAAGGTTGTATGGGATTTGCTTCCAATGGCATATAAACCGTAATCCTCGTGAACTGCCATGCACACGTTTTCCAAACAGAATGGGAGTTTGCGAGAGTATTTCTAAAATGATGATAACATATTAGTGTACAGTCAATGAGTCACCTATTTTAAAATGAGTACCAATGTTTTCGCTTGGCATTATCGGATCGTGGAAGACAGACGTACCTGAACAAAGTTTTCAGCTGACCATACATGGATGTAGCCATTCAATGATACACAAGCAATCTCCTGTAATCTGCGGTTGAACACGATGTCACGAACTTTTTGAGCACTTTTACACTCTTTAACGGATACTGCCTTCATGTATGAATATGATGGAACATTTAGATCTTCTGATGTGCATTGGTCAGCTACGTGGATTGAGTTTGATGTTGTTCCGTTCCCTGGGCTCATTTCGACATCGTCGGGATCATCAATTTTCCACAGGGCCAAGGTCGTGTCTCTTGATCCCGACACTAGAAATTGATCGTCGAGCCAAGTTAAAGCAAACACCCAGTCTTGATGAGCCAACTACAAAACAAAGTACGATTAGACAACTAAGGAACCAAAAGCACTGGAAGTGCTTATTCAATTAAGCTAGAATGCTAACCTCGCCGACAGCCAAAGGATCCAATGTAGGAAGGCGATAAACAGCAACGTCATTGGGATTCTTCCCTCCGGTAGCTAGCATAGTTCGAGAAGGATTAATTTGAACTGCATGAATCCCACATTGCTGATCTGGGGGTAAGCTTCTCGGCGATGGTGCAAGAGAAGGGATTTGAGTCATGTGTTTTGTTTGTACATCCAGAACCATCAGCTATTAAAAAAACGAAACAATTTTACTCGAAAATAATTCAATAATAATTTAATCTGATAGAAGATGTACAAAAATGCACAGCTTGCATACCTTGTTACACTTTGTTCCAAAAATCACTTGCCGATCTGATAACCATTGAGAACAAAACACCTTGTTAAGGTTCTCAATCTTGATTGGCTTCTCTTGAAGAATTCCATTTGTAAGCAAATGCTTAACTGGAAAATCTGGCTGAGATTGAAATGAGATGTCCGACAATCTGCTTTTAAGATTTAGAGAAGACCTTGCATTTCCCAATTCCCTTGCGGCCAAAAAATCCACCATGTTAATTGACATATCTTGAAACATGATTGTGAATGGGTAATTCGAGTCAGTTTTACTAGATACTCCAACATCCTCTTTATCTTCTGATCTTTCTACTTCAGGCTCTTCATCTATATCATCCTTATCATTGTAACAAAAGAACTCTTCATACTTGTTAGAGCCCTCTGCAAACTGTTTAGAGGAATACAGTTTCTGGTCAGCATAGCCCAAGGTTGCTTTAAGTCTTTTCAAAAGTTTTCGTCTGTGGTGAAGACTGCTCGTGGTAGTTTTTGAACCAAAGATTGGTCGTTTGATTGTCCCACCCAGTAAGAAGTCTGGATTTATTCGATGAGCTTGGGATACATTGGAACATCTTTGCCGATTAGCCTCCATCATAATTTGCCACTGACTTCCTCAGGAATGTTAACGCCAACGTATTCGCCCAGTACTTTCGCAAGTGGGACCAATATTCTGAAATGGGTACAACAGTCAAATTAAATCTTGTGTATTTAAATGCCAAGTGTCAAAATGGACACCTCAATTGAATAAGCTATTAAATATGAATTTCATCATATGGAATATCAGATATGATGACGTTAGTTTACTTTTACCATTTAAATACAAATCCGTAGACTATAATTATACCCCGTTTTCAGACTTTTTACCAAACATACCTGTCTAGAACTCCCTTAGTTATCGTCTTTGCGAGGATGCTTACTAGTAGTACTGTCACGACAAACAACCAGTGACTATCGTGGTTCAAGATGGAATATAAAAGTATTTCGAATTAAAATTGAACCATCCAACGCACGCAGCTAGCCAGACTTTGTAAATATGAGTGATTATTGTCCACTCTCTAATGCCAAATGCTATAAGGGAAATAGGATTCCTAGCAGTCTAAATACACATGCATTTATACTTGCCCCAAGGTGGGTTCTTCGCTTGCGCATCTTTTAGGAACCTAAAACTAATTGCGAATGAGGAATGACATTAGTCGTTTTGTAGCCCTTACTATCCCTGTACGAAGTTAAAGTTAAGGTTGATGCATTCGTTTACACGTGTACGATAAGCTAGTAAGTGAAATAGATGGAAGACAGGAAATATGCGAAAATTAATAAACTCTCTACTCCTCCATCCATACTGAAAACATAAATAGTGCGGCTCATCGTGGTTGGACTGTTTGAAATACCAGCAAATCAATCAGCGGGACGAAAGAATTCGTGTTCAGAACGAAGTGTCAGAACTCAGAAGAGAACTTCGGCGTTTTAGAATTTTGTGATCGTTACATAGAGATAGAGCCAGTTAATTCATGTTACTCTTGGTTTAAATATTGAAAGCTAATCATTAAAGTCAAAGGACAGCATAATATTTCTCAATTAAATTCTTATTTGCCTTGCGAAAATTGGGTTCAAAAAGGAGCAATACAGGAATAAGCCTCACGAATTGACGCATTGAAAACAATCTGAAGCATGAGTGACGCTATTTTGAGTGGCCAGAGGCGTTATGAAAAAGTAGAATTCTTGGGTGAAGGTCAGGTACGTTACCAATTTATTTGCGAATGTATGAGATGTGCCAAAACCCAAGATTTAAAGCAATACAGTTAGTATTAGTATGTATGAATAATATGTTAAAATGTTTTGATTCATAGTTTGCGACAGTTTTCAAAGCGAAAGATTTACTGGAGGACAAAATTGTGGCCGTGAAAAAGGTACATACATAGTAGATGCTAGTAAGCGCATTTTGTTTGCGCTTTCATGCCAAAGATTAAACATTTCTTTCTGATTTGTTTCGCAGATCAAGGCTGGGTCAAAGGCCGACTATGGTGATGGTGTCAATCGTACTGCGCTTAGAGAAATTAAATTACAAAACGAACTTCATCACCAAAATATACTCAGTCTGTTAGATGTATTTGGTTACAAATCTAATATTTCACTGGTCTTCGACTTCATGGATACTGATCTGGAGGTTATTATTCGAGATAATAAGATAGTTCTGACCCCTGGAAATATCAAAGCATACTTTCTGATGACACTACAAGGACTCCAATTTCTACATGCCAACTTTGTACTACATAGGGTGAGAACTTAACTGTACTTGAAATTATTGGTCACGTATTGCTAGGCAAAGTAAGTTATTTTGTGTTTTTGAGGGTGTCTTCGTTCCCGGATTGTTTATCTGTCCAATATTGAAGTAGGATCTCTAGGACGTAGTATTCTTTCTGAAGCACTGTCGCAGAAGTTTATTTTTGAAAGAATCTTAGTGAAAGCTCGGTTACTTATGAATTTTATTTGTAAGAAGTGTTGTGAAGAAAAATGAATTTAGACAGAGAGTCCTTAATCCTCCTAGCCCTACTCCACCCTAAACTAAGCATCAAAGTAGCCATCCCACTGATCCCACATATTGATTAGATATTCCGGAGAAACCAGTTTCGAGAACCAGAAGAACCTCAATCGTTTAACGTAACTCGTAATCGGCAGATAGATTGATCGCATAATATTTTTTTGAAAAAAGTGCGAATTCAACAATGTAGAAATGGAGAACGTCATGAATTGCTACTGTTGTATACCAAACCATGACTTCCTATTACTAAGTATTGTAGTTAAGTTGGTACGGAGTTGGTATTCTGTCAAGGCTCTCAGTTCATAAGGTGGAAATTGGTATATCGTATCAGTAGACATACACGTACTCTCTTCCAATTTTATAGAAACTTTGACAGTACGGACAAATATTCTCGTCCAATTTTATCATTTTTATCACCTCGGTTCACATCAGGAGGGATCTCAAAGTACTGCTTAGCAAATATTTCAGTCATGTGTGTCCACTTTTCAAGATAGAGCGCATATACCAAAACTTAAACAAATATTTTGCTTTTGGGTGAACCCTGCTTTGTATGCTGTTGATACATCTTTCACTGAAATGTGAATGGCTTGTCTACAAAAGTTTTTCTACTATTTTATCTGGGAGCTAATTATTCGGCCGAGAGACATTGCATATGGGATTCACCTCATTCTATCGACTTATTCAATCTACTCGTCTGTGATTTGCACTCACCTTTGCGATTAAAGCTTCCAGTTTAGGATTATTCTGCGATTTCTTCTCTGCGAATGTGAAACCTTGGCTTGTCTTATCTTTTTTTATCCATCTTTATGTTTTATCAGTCTAATAATTAAATTAGTATAAAGTTCGCAGGTTAGTCCTAGACTATCTATTTTATAAGATTAATATATTATTATATTTTTCCTTTTGACAATTTCGACAAAGTTGCAGCACGGGAGACTGGAATTGTCTAGTCAATTCTATAAGACCTTGGCAGAGCTACTTGGCTTTGCTCGAATTTTGTGTATCCGTAAACATTACCAGTATAGATTAGTTAATTCCGGAACTTACACATATGTAAATGCAATTGGTAATTATATCACATATCACATATTGCTTAATTATTTGTATAATTGGATTTATTTGAAGGATATGAAGCCCAACAACTTGTTAATAGACTCAAGAGGTGTATTGAAGATCGGAGATTTTGGTCTGGCGAGGTCTTTTGGATCTCCGACAAGATTGTACACACATCAAGTTGTAACAAGGTGGTATAGGTAGGTGCAAACATTTCTTACTTTACTTATAGTATCGATTTTACTTTTAAGTGACTATTTATGTAGCTTTACGGTTGACTGAACTATTCGTGTAGTCACGGTTCACTTGTACTTGACACTGTTGATCCAGAGTTTTTCATACATTTTGTCCTGTAGAAACTATTAGTATTAGTAGTTGCTGTTGGGCGTCCTGCTTCCTTCTGGTAATTACAGACCTGGATAAGGTTGGATTGTAGGCTATACATAATTAGAGATAACGATTAAGCAATTTATTTTAACTTGAATACTTTTCATAATCGTCAGCATATTATTAATAATTTCGAACAAACTGGTAATCTTCTACGTTAATTGTAATCACAAATTCTGGCACAGAGATTCTTGACATCTAGAGTGGTTGTCTATCTTTGGAATTAGTCCTCCTCTCGAAAAAATTCTTTTGTAATTTAAATTGATATACTATGGTAGTTTGAAAGCACTAGCTAATCACCATCCGAGCCCAGGCTTTCATCTATCGTCGACTGTAAAATCAATATCTTTCCTTTCTCTAACAAACAACTGAATATATATAGTATGGAGAGAAAAACTATTTCTTTTCGAGTCCTTTGTGAATCAGAAATGATCTTAGAAAGTATGATTGATGCAAAACCTATGTGCACTTACAATGCAAGTCAAGCCTGACTCGTCTTTCAGAGTTTCAGACTTTTTTTTAAGGAAATCTACTTTAGTTCAAGAAAGTCATCTTATTCTTCTGCACTTACAAACCAGGTTCATCTGAAATACGAAAGGAAATCTTGAGAAGGATTTTTTCAGTCAAGAAGACTGACAAGCATAAGGGATAGGAAAGAAAGCTTTGAGCTCTACTGTGAGAAACTATTCTATTATGTTGTGTTACGCCTAGGTTACTAGTTGAAGTGATGCCTGCTCTTTCTTGCTTTGCCCTCTTGACTATTTTACTTTGATCGGTTTTTTACATCGTCTAGATTAAAGGCTTCATTTCAACTTTCGCCGTTAGGGAAAACGCCAAAGAATGGCATGGAAAGCAGAAGGCGCAAATAGGAATATGGGAAAAATCCTCGAGTGGATTCGAGTTTGAGAAAATGAGAAGCTGAATGGAGTTTGAAAAATAAATATTAATTTGCTGTTGTCGTTCTACGCCTAGTAGTAATGATAAATCAAACCTTTCGAACGATTTGACTTGCCGAATCGTAACACTAGTCTTGAGTAAAAATACAATATCTGCATGAATGGCACTGTGAAGGGTAGAGCAAAATTGTAATGGGAATTGCTGCTATACAAGCATGACGAATAATTGATTCTTTTCTGTAAGGAATGTGAATCAGTCAGATGTAATGAATAATGTTTTATATTTGATTTTCTTTGCAGAGCTCCTGAACTACTATTTGGAGCTAGGAATTATGGTGAAGGCGTGGATATGTGGGCAGCGGGATGCATTTTGGCAGAATTATTACTTCGTGCTCCACTATTCCCGGGTGAATCAGACTTGGGGCAATTGTCGAAAATATTTGACGTGCTTGGCACGCCTAATGATTCTAATTGGCCTGATAGTAGATCACTTCCGGACTACTGTGACTTTAAAGCAGCTCCTGCCATGATTCTAAGGGATATATTTACTGCGGCTGGCGATGACTTGATCTCTCTCCTAGAAAACTCACTACGACTCAATCCAAATGATCGATGCTCTGCTAAAGCTGCTCTTCAAATGCCATATTTCAGGTTTTAGAGCCAACTTTCTTTCCTCCCTTCTAACTTGATTACTTGAGCTGAGCTGAACTAACCATGGTATTATATAGAACTAAAGAAATGATTGCTTTGTTGTTCCTACTTACGTCAATATCAGGGCACAGCTTACTTAGAAGTCTAGTCTTTGCTTTATTTCTTAGATTTGACTCTTTTACATATTATTTATAGTAAAATGCTTGAAAACAACACTTGCAAATTAATATTTATCCTGAAAAGTTTTCAGACTAACTTTAAGAAATAGTTTATCGTAGTATATTCGTTTTTCAAAATTAGTATACAAGACATATTGTGTAGGTTCGCGAAGACTTCCTAAAAATGTATTTTTTATAAAAAGCCGAGAAATTAGGATAGTAGATTTTGATTTTTGACAAAACGTTAGTACTCTTTTTATGTATATGGTTATAGGTATTATGACCGTGTGTAAACTTTGCGTCCGCCGAAGTGTGTACACAACCCAAGTTTCACGCATCCCGGTTGCTGTATTATTCACAGTACATTAAGTACACAGATTTGTCAACCCTCTCTGAACAGTTTCCAACTGAGTGATCATCTGTGAAACAAAATTTAGATATTCCTTCCAAACGCCAACTTAGAATTTGGCTATTGCAATTTGAATTTTAAACAAGCGTTCAAACTGCCACAAGCCACATTTCATACAGACATTAAAATTAGAAGTGTTTTCTGTGCTAAATTATCTAAAAATGATGTTTGGCCTTTCTTTAGTTCGCAACGTTGTATAAGAACTATAGTTGAGGACGAAACAAACATTTAGCTAAAGGAAGAGCACGTCAAAGGCACAGACGCGGATTAGATTAACTCCCGACCTAACGATTTTATATCCTTCGGTTTTTTGCGAACTTCCCTTTTAGTGGCTACAGATCAAACGTGATTATGCCGTAAAGTTTGTTTTTTGTCAAACGATAAACTTATTTCCTTCATTTTTACTCTACCGTGGTTTCCTGCTTTAGGCTATTTCCTGAATTAGTGGTTTCAGAGAGAAACTTTTAAAAAAATTCTCTCTGTGACTTGTTTTCTTATTTAAAAAAAAGTTTAAGGTTCGCCTCGAACTTTATTTTGTTCCCCTTTTTCCCATACGTCGAAAATATTTTTTAATCCAAAGTTCGTATTTTGTCGTCTTCCAAAAATTGGCAAACAACTGTTGTCACGCGCAAGGGCAAGATAATATTGCTCATTCTTCATTGCCGGTGCATGAAAACTGGAGACTGAATATTTCCAATGTACATTTGTAGATAGATTTCTGTGGAAAACTCCTGCTGAGAAGACAAGATAAGTTTCAATGATTGGAAATGTTAGAAACAGTCAGTAGAATGATAATACAAAGACAGACTAACCAGAACGGTCGTAACGTTCTCGACAATGTTATGCGAGGAAGGAATGGAAGCGTACTGAATTCAAGGATGTCTGACTGAAACTGCTTTAGGGATGAAGACTGGTCAAATTCTTCAAGATTTGTGTTGTGCCTTGTGGAAGATTTTGTTTCAGCTTCCTTTCAAAAAAAGAAAAGAATAAAAGTTGAGAGAAGGAAAAAGAATGAAATATATGAGTCCGGATACGAGGAAGACAGAAACACAGGTTTTGAATGACATGAGTAGGATTGAATGAGGCTGTCATTCTTTTTCTTCTTTTTCATCTTGTGTAGTTTATTTCTTAATGGAAGTCATGTCAGTCAAATTCAATTTGATTTTCTCTTGCTTTCTTATAAATTAGCAATTCTCTCGGACCTTGGCGTTCAACTCTTACATGTTGGGTGTTTTTTCAATTACAGTTCTGCTCCAGCTCCCACTCCCGGCCATCTTCTCCCTCTTCCATCAAACGTGATAAAAGAGTTTGAAGAAAGACCGAGCTTGAAAAGGAAACTCTTAGAAGCAACTGATACTACGAGCGGTTTGGTAAAAAGATTGATTTTTTGAGTTAACTCAATTCTGCTGACTGTGGAAAGAATGCGTTTTGTGCTCAGCATTTTCTTTCACTCAACCAAACTAAGCAATAAGAGTCAGTGCAGTGCAGTGAGTGGAATAGCCTCAAGTCTTTCTTACGTTCGTATTTTCTTGCCTTGATGTCCGAATGGAGTGATGGATTAGGAAACCAATTCGTTAGGGAACATGAAATGATACTATTTAGGTAATAACTTTTGAAGTGTAATAATAAAATTCGTCTTTCCTTCTCTTTTTGTAATTCTAATCCCGTACGCTCGTGTTTATACATGTACGATTTACTGTGTTTTCTAAAGTAAAAAAAGCTTTTCAGGCAAATTACATTGTTGTTCTAATTTGGTTCGGCTCATTAAATAGTATACTTCGAACTGTCATTAGTGTCGCATGGTGCAGGAAGATTCTAGTTCGACGTTACACATTGGGATTGCGAATGTAAATGTTAACTAGGAGAAAGTGAATTGAAGGGATGAAAGTTTGAAAATTGGCCTTCTTAGTGTTGGCCTTCTTTCCATAAGTAAAGGACTACACTTAAATATACGATGGGGAAAGGCTGAAATGAAGAAATTCATGGGCAAATAAAAAATCTCAAAGTTTTTCCTCTCTTTGTGAGTTTTTTGGCTACACACGCAGCAGCAAACGTCTAGTCAGTAGTGGCCAGGCCATGGTTGGATGTAAGTTTTACTTTTATTACACCCACTCTCACAAGGGTTAGTGAGTTTGGGATGTGACTTGCTACAACATTGGATTGTACGGTGGTCAGACGTTGGCTACACTTCAAGTACACCGTAATGTTCACGGGAAGATTTATTGAAACGATTTTGGAACTTTAGGTGACTCGGCTAACCTACAGCGTAAAGTTTATGGTGATGGACTCGAGTCCACAAAAATACTATAAAATTCTCTGCACTGTTTTTATTTTATACTGTCTCATATTTTTCGCTCGAGTTTCATTTCTTCTATTCCTTCCATGTCCAACAGAAAGAAAGGCAGGCACGTAAATTGAATCATACCAAAAAAGGCTGTCACCTAACTCACCAGTTATTGTCTCATTATGTCAAAACTGTGTTGTTTCAAGTGGAGTTTAGAAATTATGATGAGTTAAATGAGAATATGATGCTGGATCCACTAAACGCATTTTATTCTATCCTCGTTTTTGTTCAACGCCCGGCTAAAAAGTTTGCGCGCTCTCTATATAGCAAGCAAATAATTTATAGAATGGGTTTTTCTGAATTCCCTAAACACAGCTCAGAGCGGAGTAATTATTCTGGTTGCATTTCTGCACATGAAAAAATGCTGAAGTGCAAACAATGTTTCTAAAATCGCTCTTAAATGTTCATGCATAGATTTAAATACACAATAGAGCATTGTGTGCATGAAGTGCCTTTATCCAGAAATCGGCCGCGCGGCTTTCTTTTCCAAATTAAATCTTACAGTAACCAATTTTTACAGTAGAATTTTCAATTAAAATTATTGTCTATGGTTAGTCTCTTCAAAATACGTAAGACGGTTTTCAAATTATTTTTCTCCTTTTGGAATACGAAAATTTAAAGTATTGAAATAAGGAGTTTCAAATGAAATCAAGTCATTTAACAGGTTTTGACATCTAAGCTCCAGACGAATAGAAACTTACTAATATGATTTTCAACTAGAAAAAGAATTGGCAAATTTATCATACAAAATAGTAGAATAAAGTTTTGTCTGACTTTCTGATTACGTAACCCCATTCTCGTAGTATTCGCAATAAAACTTGAATTCATTGTTCCTTTATTAAATAAACCAAACTACTTTCCTTCTGTGGTTCATTTCCCTCAATTTAATCCTTTGGTTGATGTACGAATTTTTGCCAAAAAATAAATCGAAAGGACTTGAAGTTAAATTGAAAAGAAAAGTTAGCCTCGTTCCAATTCATGCGTGGTATAAAATTTTCTTCCGTCCTTCCAAGCTGAATCTCTTTTTGACCCTCTCTTCTGGATGGGCAGAACATTTGATGATACCAATAAAGATCAAGGAAAATACTTTCACCTTTCACTCCAGAGTCTTCTTTCGACCACCACTGGTCCTTCTTGTCCATACTTTGTAGAATAGAAGGGGGGAGGACGTTTGCTCTGAGTCCAAACGATTTCTGCATGGCTTATTCTTTAGGGGTATGAGAAAAGTAGAAGTTGGCCGCTATGGGTTGGCTAGCATGGCTCAACGGCTCGGTTGGATTTCAATCCCTTTGCTCTGCGGAAAGTGGAATGGGGATCAAGAAAGAACTTAATCTAAAGTACAGGACTGGGCTCCAGAGCTGGACTTGAGAAATGGACTTTCAAGTTTTTTGGAAATTCTTTCTATGCCACCAGCAGCACAACCCAACCGTTTTTAGGACTCAATGCGTATAAAAAGCTTGAGATACGTCTTATGACTAAAGTGCATATGAGACTCCAGGTTGAGAGTGTACAACTTATAAGTCTTATAAATATTCCCAGCTTAAATTTGAGAGCTTTCTTCTGTAAGTAGATGACATAGATCCGTTGAGCAGCAGAGACAGCAATAATGAATTATGTCCAACTGTAAAAATGATACCGCAATTGAAAACTTGGCCTGACAAGAAAAAATTTATGTTTTAAGAATTGTCTACAAGAAATGTAGGAAAATTATGATTATTATGACGTTATTTTTGAAAGGAGTGAGTGGGATTAGTAGGCCGTAGATGAGATGGAGGACTGCCGACGTTTATCTAGAGCATATGTAAGACCGATAGGAGATTTCCTTCCTTCGCAGTGAAAGCCCATTGTGAACGGTGAAGGTTGTGTGTCTCTAGTGGGTGATTTTCCTCTTTGGTCGCGACAGATTGCCATACCGGAAACAATGATTGCTACACAGGAAAAGGAATTTTCTACGGGGGGAGCTCCTTCGTGAACAATAGAACCGTTTTATCCTCGTCCCATTTCATCCTCTACCCTCAATTCTTCTCCTTTCTTAGCTTTACTTTTATTCCATTTTTTATATTTTTTTCGCTCCATCGCCCAACTCAGAGGGCGTTGCAGCAACGGACGAGCTAGCTAGCATAGCGTGCGGCAAGAGCTTTTTGCAGCAGCCAGCGTCTTATTCTGCTCTCGTTTCGTCCCTCTTTCTACTTTTTCCACTTTCACATAAGTTGACTCTCATTCAACTCCTTCTCTTACTGTTACTCTGTTGTGCTTTCACATCCAGTACAGCGAGGTCGATGGGATCCCAGAACTTATATTGCATTGTAGAATATATGCTATGCTATCTAAGGATTTGCCTCGTTCATTTAATCTCCGACTTAATTTACTTTCTTTAAGACGTTATCTCAGCAGAACCATAGCCTAGCCATACTAAGAAGCGTTTTGGATAGAAATGCTCCGAAATCTCGGTAACAAGAAACTATCAAAAATGTAGCCTTTTTAGCAGTATACTATTTTTGGGGATAAATCTTGACACTTTGAACTCAATATTTTATTGAAATAAATACATGCTAAATACATTTACACACATTTTAACATTGTACTATTACATAAAATATAGAAATTTGAGGTATTAGATTTTTAGTTAAATACTATCTGAAAATCTGCTGAAATTATTTTCGTGTATTCAAATCCATTTGCATGTTCCAACACATTGTATCAACCGCCGTAAAAGGTCATTAAAACTGTTGTACACTTTAGATTTTTTATATCAAGTACAAAGCAGTTGTGTTGTGGTACAGCCCGTAAATTATTTCTTGTTAAGGATTGGACGACGTGGTATGCAATTTTTAAAGTTTTGGAAAGGTGGTGGCAACAAGAACATGAATTTTTGTGTGGTGATATTCAGGTAGGAGGGAATCCGCAAGTAACATAAAACACATTAAGCCAAGACAAATTGCAGTATGTAACGAAAGGAGAGTTTATTTCTTCTTCTTCTCCCTGCTGTACTGAAACCTGACATTCCGTTCCGTTGCCACAAAGTACGCCTACCCGCCCGCTGGTCTAACAACTTTCTTTTTCCAATTTGTATCCTGTACGGCTTAAGTATTACCACCAGGAGAAAGTGACACACCCACATCTTCCAATCTTTTCGGTTTAAACTTTAGAGACATCAAGAACTTATGATTTCTTATCATTCGCCTGACTATTAATTTAAGTAATTTAAGATTGATTACGATGTTAGAATTCCAAAGTTTCCCTTGCAAGTGCAATTTAAATTAGGGTGCTATTGAAGAAAGTGTAAATGTTTTGTAAGGATTCTTATCAAAATTGACTGACATTCCCCTAGTAAGTAAACTTTTGGTCACTTCGAAGTAGCAGTTTTAATTTTTGATAGAATATAGATTTTTGAATGATTTCTAATCATTCACCTGACTATTAATTTAAGTAATTTAAGATTGATTACGATGTTAGAATTCCAAAGTTTCCCTTGCAAGTGCAATTTAAATTAGGTTGCTATTGAAGAAAGTTTAAATGTTTTGTAAGGATTCCTATCAAAATTGACTGACATTCCCCTAGTAAGTAAACTTTTGGTCACTGCAGTTTTAATTTTTGATAGAATATAGATTTTGGAAGAAAAGACATCTGAGATCGTGACACTTGAAATGGGGTTGCAATAACATTGGATGAAGATTCTGTCGATGGATATTATTGGAAAGGGAGGAAGATCCTATAATAATTCATTCTTTTCTCTTCTCCGAGTTGACACCCAACGGAATTTGTTTATGGATTCATAATACAATAGATCAATAAAGATGTTAAGGTTCGTACACTATGTGTTGAATATCCCATCTTGTGTATCGCACACTTTGAAGCTGGCAGTCATAAATTATTTCCTACTGTGAAAAGGGCATTCAAAAACTATCGCGCCTATATTGGTAAGCCCATGGTTTGGAAGAATTCTTCTTTAATGCAATATACTCGCCTGTCTGCCTCGCTTTAACCGCAAACCGGGTTCTTCTGAGTAAAATCATTCATCAAATGACGGGAGATAGGGAGGAACGTACATGTAATATGTACGCATTATTATGAGACATGCATATGTTGTTACCCTCCGCAGCAGCAGCAGCAGCAGAGAAGCATACATCAGCAAGGTTTTCCAAGTATGTTATTACTTTCACTCAATTCCAGCCGACGCGACGGAATGAATAAGTTGTACTTTTTGCCGTTCGCTCTCTCCGGATTCGGAGTTTTGCATGGTGACCTGTTCTTCGACGATAGGAGAGTCCACGCCACAGTAACGCTAAACTCCCAAGGAAAACATGTTGGGTTGAATATGTATGGAAAAGAAGTGAAGCAGGAGGTAGGGTTGTCTAGTCTCGGCTCTTGTGTTGAATAAACGAATAAAGGATTGTCAGTTTTTGGTATTATTAACCATCGCATGCTTCACATGAACCGACACTGCTGACAGTAATTTGGCCTCACAGTTTTCTCAAGTGGCAGAGAATATTGTTACACACTAGCACAGGCGAGGAAACTATACAAAACTCCGAGACCACAGCTTTCACTTTCACCCTCATTCGAGTCCTGAACAAGACGAAACAGCTAGGCTTCCTTCTACTGCTACTGCCTTGCAGGATTAAACGGCATATTAAATACGCAATATGCCGTTGGATTATACATATGCATTAACTAAACAGATGAGTGTTTGTCCCATAGGCATTTCAGTTTCTCCATGTTTCTGCATGTAAAATAGATCTGAGTAAAAGCTCAGCTTAACTTCAGTTTCTCGTCTTTTCCATTCTTACTCTCTGATCATGATTAAAACGGGGAAGAAGACTCTGCTGTGATTGCCAAAAGATTCTGTACTGGGTGCTCCAAGAATTTGAATACTAGAAATGTTTCATTAAAGTTTGAACAAGGTCCTTTCGGTTTATAAATTTTATGCGCTTTTTGGTCCTTGCCAAGCCAAAGTCAACGTTCTCTGTCGTTTATACGTTTTTTGAGTAATGACGATGTTGAATATTTAAATTCACATGCTTCAATGTTTCTACATTATTTCGGCGGTCTGGTTGAATGAAAAGAAACGATTTGGACACTCTGTTCACAAATGAATGTATACTTTTATTTGGCCGTTATAGTATTGATTACTTGAGATTTTCTCTTCTTCTTGTGTAATGAAAACATTAGGGAACAGGCTTGTAGTTGTAAGAGAAAGGCTCCCCTTCCAATTAAAACAACTTTCACGACATCTTGCATACAGCTCAACTCATGTTTCAGGGTTTTTGGTTGAAACAGACTAAATTAAATTGGATATTACAAACTCGGCAGGTTTCTTATACAAAAGAAAACAGGTTTTCTTGAAAAGTATATAAACATTGGATTAACCAAGTTGGTTAAATTATTTTTTGCATTGGCTGGAATGCAATTCAATTGAAAATTGAAAATAATGAAAGATTGGGTTATCAAATTGAGAATTTTATGAAAATGAAAGAAAACAACTCAGAATATGCTCCTTTTTTCCAAGTTTTTAGCCTGTTTCATAAAGTTTATATACAAATTGATGAAGGTTTTTTTAACTAATACGATATGGACGTAATGTTGTTTCATGGAATATTAAATAGTAATAGCATGTAATAATAAGTTACTTACATTACTTACATAATCGACATTGTGACTTCTGTTTTTAACTGTCTGAATGCCAATGCTGTCCAAACAAATTATTCTAGACCATTATGAAAGTGAAACTTACTACGTTTACTTTTTCAGAGATTTCGTTATCATAATTTGTTCTATTTTCAAAAACCTAGAGTTTAGTGAAACCTCGAGCTCAGCACTATTCTTCCCTGGGACCTGTCACAAGTTTAACTGAGGTTGAAACACGCCATATTTCTGGAGGAGGAAATGCCAGGACAAACTTTTACATCTTGGGAAAGTTTGAAATGCCACGGAGTCTTTCCCCTTGTCCTGAAAACTCTGAGATATCCAAAAAAATCCACATATTTCAATAATTCACAGGAGTTCTTGACGCGACTTGGAATTCTCCAATCTCTAGTCTAGTCTACTATGCCCAAGGCACATTCATTCACCTTCACTTGTCAGTCGTTCTTTCCCAAGCAGGAGAGTCTCCTGGCTCAATGGTTCCAGTTCGTCCTCTTATCTTTCAGAAGTTTTCATAGTTTTCTATTAGAGCTAGAAAATATCCCT
>WJEZ01000712.1:0-23989 GCA_009869925.1 Thalassaphorura encarpata
TCTTTAATTTTTTCGCCTTCAGCGTTCGTTCCCATTGCCAAATCCTGAGGAAAAAAATAAATATTACATCCAGCTAATTGCAAATCCAGCATGTAAAGTGTGTAATTATTACCTGTTCAACTTTACACAGCATATCCACCCGATTTTGGTAGGCTTTCATGCAGTCTTCCGCCAAATGAAGATGAGTTGCATACTTACTCAACTCCTTCTGATACTGTGGCATTTTTTTAATCATTTGGGACAAATCCTGCAAACCAAATGTTTTGTCAAAATACGATAGGGATGACTTTAAAGACTAGAGCAACAGGAAACACTAAACAAAAAACTCCCTTACTTTCATCGATGATTTGTCGCTGGGCATTCGCTTTGAATCGATGAACTTTTTCAGATTTTTCGTAACATTTCTGAAATTAGTAACACAAGTGATACCTCAAAATATCCTTAGTGAAACAAGGTTCTAGGAAAATGCTTACTGTGATACTACAGCTATGTGTTGATGTCTGAGGTCCACCCAAAGTTCATCGTTGTCATCCAATAAAACCTCCTTCTCTTGCCCTCCAGAAGAGCCTTCGTACTTGTAAACATCGTTCTCGATGTTGAGAAGGTCATAAGCCATAGCTTGAAAAGTTAGCTCGTGAAGGAGTGGAGAGACGCAATCGAATCCACGGTCAAGTATTATTAGTTGAGATCTTGCCTTCTCTGGCCCTTCACCCATTGTTGGTTCATCAGCTTTGTAGGCGTCCAATTTCTGTTGAACCATCTGAGCCAACTCAACGTTCTTCTCAAAATCACCCCTATAAATGAATACAAAGACGTCAGTAAACGTTACAGAAATATTGAAAAAACTACAATACTAAAAAAATTTGTTAATAATTGGTCGAACCTGTATCTGACTGAAGGATACTCGCCTAATGTGGCACACAGCGTCGCAATTTGTTCAGCCATCCTCTCCATATTGGCTGCTCGACCACTTGACAATGCTGGATTGTAATACAACTGGAACGACTCCGGACAGTCAAGAGAGAAAACCTGAATTAAGACATTCCAATTTAGGAGAAATGAGATGGTAAATAGTGGACATAAAATAATAGTTCATTATTTTACCTGGCCCTCATAGGGAAGAAAAGCAATGTTAATTTCCTTGAGTGTTTTGATTCGTTTTCCACAAGGGGACTTGCACAACTCATTGAACAATTCTTCCGGACAAACTAAGATATTAATAAAATCAAACTTAATCGAAACCAATTACTTAGCAGAGCACAAATATGTTTTTACCTTCCGTAAAATAAACATGAACAGCACGGTACATTGTTCGATTTAAATTGTCAAAGTCAGACATGAGGGCATCAATAGACTTCTTGGATGGTGTCACCAGGTAAATCGCATCCATGGATGGCAACGGCTCTCTTTTCTTATGAAGATCTTCAACAATAGTAATTCCTTCTGCTGCAATGTCGTGCATTTTGCAACAAGCTGAGACCATTCTCATCGCGAGTTGGTCAACGACGAGCACACGCCATTCCACTGCTCCTGGCTTCTTTTTAGTAGTTCCCAAGGCTGATCCGCGGATCACCTCGTTCATAATCTCTGTTAATGAGTGCAAAATATTAAACAAACAAATATTCGTTACTTTAATCTATAAATGCAATTCTAAAATGTGGATCTGAAATCTATTTGGTATTCCAAACTTCAATTCTCTGGAGTTTACCATATTACTCGTAAATACGTAATTATAATCCCTGCCCTCAAGAAAATTTCTTTATTGATTACATTTCGATGATTATTTGTATTTTTCATACGTCAGACATTCTATTTAATAGGAATGTCAATGCCATGCAATGTTATTGATCGCTCCTATATGCGTAGCGAAAGGGTAGAATAACCCATACATATAAATAGAAGTAGAGGAATAAACACTCCCTTGAAATCTAGTTATTTTCAATACAATTCCTTCATTTTCATGCACGTTAAATTCCTTATCAAACTAGTTTAACTGAGGAGGCATGCTGCTGTTATGTATTTTTAATTAGCTAATTAGGATATGTGAATTAAGATTAACTTACTCAACCCGACCACTGCCTTCAGCGCCATGTTGAGTCTTGGACTGACGTTTTCTTCCAAAAGTGAAAGTCATGCGCTGCCCATTCGGTGCAATGCGAATATTCTGTCCGGAGAAAGTTTTTTCAGAAATGTATGTATTGAGCCTCTCCTCCTATACTATTGTACTACTGCCTACACCTAATTTTGACTTTCCGTCCTGTTCCCACGTTCCTCCACTCCCACATAAACCTACTCAACAAATGAGCCAAAATGCGAAGCAAGGACAAGGACGCAAAGTACGTAGCGAACAGGTAAATGGTAACCACATTTAATTGAGTTTATCCTTTACACAACCTATTTATCATTTTCACTCAAATGAAGCAACCTAGGTTCGCATTAAGCTTTTACCAGACAGATGGGTAGATCATGAGTACTTGAATTTAAATGATATCATATAATAAAACTCCTCTTCATCATGATTCACTCATTTATTTGTCAGAAGGAAAGTCATCAAATGCATTACACACATCGACACATCACGACATGGAATAGCCGTATATTTATTAACGTTGCAAAAAATCTCATTTTTAACTTATTATTTGGTATGGAACGGCTATAACTCCTAGAAATGCGGTATGGGTTGTATTATATTTCATGAAAAATGACACAAAACAAATGATAAATTGATGTAATGATGAATTAAGGCAGTCAAAGTATTGAGCAAATGTTTGAGATTGGGAAAGTGTAATGTATCATGGAGCAATTGAACTATGAAATTACGCAGTCATCATTTTTCTTTAGCTGGCGAAAGTATGGAAACATAAAACAAAAACCTGGAAATAGTTTAATGGTAAAACTGCTACTAAGAATTAGAAAAATTTGTTACGCAACATTGGGGGCGAAAAGACATATGGGAAATACGATCGAACGATCGTATTTGGTGGGGATTTTTCCACTAATAAATTGTAATTTTATTTTAACAGTCCGTAACTTAAGCCAGACATGAGACCCGAAATCTGACCCATTTAAGTTGTCTGCCCTAGCTAGCTCGGGAATCCAGCCTTTTGTCCGTTCACACTATTTTCGGACATATGAGCAGTTATTCTATGGGAATTTAGCTGATTTTGCAAGGGAAACTTCTCTCCACATATATCGCATGTAAAATGTTTTCCTGTAGCATGTATTTTAGAATGAATTTGTAGTGTGGTTTTCAGTGTAAATGCTTTTCCACAGTGCTCACATACAAATGCTTTGAGCCCTTGGTGAATTTTAATATGATTTTTGAGGCATCGATTCGTCGTAAAACACTTGCTACATTCGTGGCACATAAATGGTTTTTCTCCTGTATGCGTTCTGCGATGGATGGTAAGCAGCTCTGGTACAGCGTACCTCTTCCCACATATTTCACATGCATGTGGCTTTTCAAGAGTATGTGTACGAATATGCTTGGCTAAATGCCCAGATGTCACAAAACACTTCCCACATATTTGACAAATATATGGCCTTTGTCCCGAATGCGATCGCATGTGAATCTTCAATCGACCAATCATTGAAAATTCCTTCGAACATATATCACAGACGTGTGGTTTGCTGATTGGGTGAGAACTTTTGCAATGCCCATTTAAATCTCCCAAACTAGCATAAGTTTTATCACAAATATTGCACTGGTAAGGTTTTTCCATTGAGTTTTTGTGTTCTGATTCGAAATGACCGAATAGGCATCGTGCTTTTGGAAATTCAATTTTACAGATGCTACAAATATGGCGACCCGGCTTTCTGTGATTCCGGACTCGCGATTTTTTCTCAGGTTTTGATTTAAGTGATACCAGACTCTCTTTTTTGCGCGTCTTATTAGCGAGCATTCGCGTTCTCCGACAACTTCGAGTTCGACCAAGTTCTTGTGGCCGCTTAGTTTTACCTTCTATGAATTGGTCTTGTTCCTGAAATCTGAATGGTTCATCATCAGTTAACAGCTCGACGTCGCACTTATATTCCACATCACTTAAATGCTCCGGCAAATCCTCTTCTTGTTGCATAAAGTGATCATCCTGGTGTTTATTTTCCGGCGGAAAGGTCGAGTGACCACTCAAAGAGTAATCTGTCTCAAAGGGCACTACTCTGACTTTTATTCTCTTCCTCGTGGAATGGGAAGTAGGTCCTTTTGGATCAGACTGATCCTGTTCGTATTGAGTGTTACTTTTGTTTCGGAATAAATCTGGATACACGCTTGTTCCAAAATTCTCTCTTGTAGATGAGACAGATTCAAGATATTCTGCATTCCTAATGTGACTTGCTCGAATATGTTCATCTAGTTGTTGTATTAAATCTTCACATTTCACACAATTGGGTTGACATTCAACGAAAACTTTGGTCAATTCTTCCAAGCGTTGTTTCGAATTGGCAAATATTTCCAATGAATCTTCCTGGCTGCAGAAAAGCGTCATCTTGGGCGAATTTTCCATTGTACTAGTGGGTGAATGGGCTTAAGCAAAGCAAAAATACAAGTTCGTTCCAGTATAGTATAAACTCATAATATTATGTAATGTACCTGTGTAGTTTATTTCCTGATTCAATTCCACCTAATTCTTCTTTCATATGCTATTAGTCTGCATCAGAGCGGAGTGGCAGCTTTATCATCAGTTTTTCGTCCATATAGTGAACTAACTTTTGTTCTGATCCAATAGTCTGATCAATGCACACGTTTTTGACCCATTTTCCCTGGAATATTCAAAGGTAAGATTGTAAGATAAATATAGTAAGGTAGTTAGCAATGTCCTGAAAACATAAGTACCCTACCTCATAAAACTTATTCTGAAGCAAATACTCACGTCACGACTAATCAAATCAAAACTAGTCTTCCATGCTTTGTAAATCAATCAATAATCACTGATATACTTATAGCCATATTGCTATTTTTAAATGATTAATGTAGTATTAGATTGTTTACTTCACTTTGAAATACTAACCCGATCGAGTAGAGCTGAAAAGTCAAATCCACTTTGACATATTTTCGAATGTTGTGGAAAGTCTGTTTTGTGTGAAACCTGATGGGGTAGCATGCGACAAATGTGTTATTCGGGTTCAGGCATTTATCGGTCATGTTATTTAGATTATACTGTAAAATATTTGTTGCCCGATAACCACTCAAGTCAGAGTAAGACATAGGAACATAATTAACTTAATTCATTTAAATGTTTAACCTCTATCCGCAATGCCCACACGATGAATGTAGCTAGAGTTGCCCAAAGGGTTGATCGCCGTAAAAAACCTCACAGTACTTCTTGATGTCTATTCCCTTTAAGCGTAATAATGTTTAAATGTTTATCATCAAAAGTTACTCTCGACCAAATAAATATACATAACATTTCTCACTAGCACATCGACTTGGGTTGGGGTCTAGTGCAGATCTAAGTGGGCATCTTTAATGTTTACATGCAAAATAACCCCTATTTTGGCTTCTTTCAAATAGATGAGCAATGAGCAACAATTCTATTACCATTTTGACCTACGATCTTTGAGTCTACTGTTAACCTTAAGTAGATCTTGAAAAATATTTTCTTAAAATTCAAGTTCAATACTTCAAATTTTATTCTTAATGCAATTATTACTCTAGGATTAAGCACTCAGCATCCGTCGACGATCAATTTGACCTTTGGAAGTCGGATTTTAATAAAGCGTAAGCCGATCTGGCCTCACGCATCAACTCGCATGTTGTGGTCATTTAGTTTTTTAATTGTGTGGAACATGAGGAAATGCAGAAGTCCCAATGCACCACTAAATTCACACATATAGGATCCTGGTGTGAGATATGCTTAGAAACAATTTATAGTCTCTGGGGAAGTAAGTTGAAGGATTGAAGGGAAAATTCGTTCTAGTCTTCCAATTTTCTCCCTCTACATTAACTAACCACTCACTACGGATACAACTCACTTTATGCTTTCGGACTCGGAGACTTATTTATTTATTTGTAATTCTGAGAAAGATGTAATGTAATTCCCACTGGTTGAATAATGCAAGTTTTAATTTGAGGCTTACCGATGCAAACCATTGGACTTTCCCCTGCTTTTCTGAATCTGAAGGAAAGTAGAAGAATAAATAGGAGGAACTCACTCATTTTTCAAAATTAAAGAATAAAAGAGCAGCTGCTTAATGACCTCACTTCTCTTGTCTTGGATCCTCTCCTCAAGCCCTTCTTTCTCCTTCGGATTTAATTCAGATTGACTGAGAGCTGTAAATACAAGTTTTGTGATCAACACAAATTATTTAGCAGCTGAGCAAGGGCAAAGTTTCAAGCTTTTGAATTTGAAACGAGTTCTCTAGCTTTTAGATGTATTTTCGCTAAAGGGATCAGTGAGGGCAAAACTTTCTTCTATTCGTAGCTTTCAACTTCAACAACCAACTCATTGCAAAGAAAGAGATGACTGAAACTGATTTGCGAATCTCCATTGTCTTCATTTTTACCATGGGCTAGATTGATTGATTAAGTTTTAGAAGTTGAGAAATCACAAATAAAAATAGAACAGGCAAATGAGTTTTAGCAATGCCTTGACGGAGTAACTTATGAATTAGATGTTCAAGAAAATTATAACGTCAGGGTTTACTGCACTAATTCTCTTAATTGTTGTTATTAACACAAGATAGAAAATACTTTACATCTTATTTGTGAGTGGAAAAATTGATAGTAAGTTTATTAGATTACATGCCACAGGCTTTACAATTCTTACTGCAGAAATGGTCATGTTAAATGAAAACTTAAATATGACGAAAGTTTTTGCTAGAATATTGCACTGGATTGTGAGATTGTCAATTCGACCCTTAGGCATCTCACTTGAGATACACCAAATCGTGGATCAAGTAGCTTGCAAACTCCATGCAAAGATTTGCAAGTGTTTGTCCGGCGCGTTCTGAACGTCAAATCCGTACACTTTTCAGAAGACTGAACAAACTCTGAAAGTTTTTTAGAACTCTGGTTACAGTTCGGAGTTGACCACTCAGGGCATACCACAAAGAGTACTATTTTCAAATCATATTACATCTGTCAGCAAGCCGTCACTACAAATTTTCATTCGCTATGACCTTAAATTGTCTCATAGTACTCGTACATCTATAACAAAACAACTGTTGGAGTGAAAAAAATTCAAATTAGCATGTGTTGTTCTCGGCGTGGAGCTGTTTTCTTTTTGGCTAGTCTTCACCTGGTGAGAGTTTAAGATATTTTGAATGAGTCGATCGTTTTCGTTATAGGTACACAAAATAATTTTGGCTGCATTTTCTGTCAAGGGTATCTTTTATTTTGATTAATTTTATTCAATTTTGATTGAATTCAATAGTTTTTTGCTGTGACACAGATGGTCAAAATTCTTCCATTGGCAGTGACCATACTGACGAACGAGTAAGTAAATATAACATTTCACATATTAGGTTGAGTTATGTTGGTTCTGTATATGATGAGGTGATGGTAGAAAATAGAGTGTTCCTTAGTTCAATACGATTGATTTTCAGAATACGACAATCACGCTCTTAATTTTACAGAATTTTTGGAGGCACTCCTGACGTTCATTGTTGGAATTTTATTCTTTGCTACAGGATTCATGACATTTCGTGGTGCGGATGAGGTAAGAATCCTCACGCAATTCTCTCAATCCTGAGTTAAATTTATCACAAAGTTCTTGACCATTAACAAATGAAGGAAATTGTTTTGGTTTTTAGGAATCGTCTACTCTCATTCGCCTAGGCGCGTACTCTTTGATCATCGTAATGGCTCTTCGGTTTGTTCTAATGTCATATTCTGTAGCCCTTATTGAAACCTTACCAGAAGCAACTTTTCTTTACGTATACGGAACGCCTGTTATTCCAATTGTTTTCACTTTGCTCCTCTACATTGTCTACTTGGGAATCCTCTTGTCATATCACAATGAACTCAAAAGACCTTCACTTCGCTTAGCATCGCCCATCAATTTCAATTGCAGCCCAAGAATTCGTCAGTCGCATTTTACCCCATAAAATTTGAATTGGTCATGCATTCAAAAATGACAAGCATTCGTAGCGCGCGCGGACATGGAAGGAACTATCTTTACATCCTGACCTTGATTTGATCATTTTGCTGAGTGGGTTTTATTTACTCAGTTCATTCATGCATACAAATGTAAATCAATTATGTTTAGTACACAAGGCGAATTCAAACTTGGTTAAAACCTTTAACTGTACAGTCTAACATAACCTGGTGATTTCTTCAGCCTCGAGTATTCCCCATTCCAGTATATACACTTTTAATCGTAATTTGAGATCGTAGCTTGGGAACATCTTGGCAGAATTCAATGGCAGTTTACTGCTTTATCGAAAAATTTTACATTTTATTTTAACTTTCTGCCTACAACTCCTAGAGAAGCCGTATCTCACTTTTCTTGAAGAATATTTGCCGCTGGGTTCGCATCTAATACATGAAATTGATTAATTGTGCCTTTCGTTGTTCCATTATAGTGAGAGCGTTGCATTTCTTTTATAGCTCATTTTGTCAACTTTTTTCTTGTCACTGTTAAATGGTGACTAAAGGATTAATGTGTGAATCTAATAGAATATATGTTGTACTGGGACACCCTCAAACGATAAAAATTGTTATTGGCCTCACTAAATAAGAGTCGAACTTGACTTGTGTTCGCAAATCGGTAGTTCATACTTCAGCAAATGAATTTAACTATTATGAACATAGATAAGCTTAAGGCTGCATCTACAGAAACCATTAGTCGGAAAGTAACGTCCGAGCATTTACATTTAGTGGCGAAAAGCTTATGTACAAAAATATGAATGTCTAAAAAGCAAATACTACAAGTATTTATAGAAAGACACAGTACTACTATTCATTTTAAAATGAAAATGGGCTTTTTAGGGGATTTTATTTTCATTGGGTTGTTCATTTTTCAGACAACAAACTGTAATTCAGCTTGAACGTAGGTTAAATACAAGTATAAACCTTGATACAGAGTCTATCCGAGCTGCAGGTCTGGGTTTGAGATCTTAGTTATAATATATTGATTTATACCCTGATACAACTGCTACGAATAAATTCACTTGAGACTTAAAGAATGCATGGTAATTACTTGATCTCGTTGTCTTTACTCTTGGCAGAACCAGTTTTTTCTTCGCTAACACGCACTTTGGGAAGTCCAGCATAAAACTTTTGCAAATGATGAACAATGTATACAAGTTTTACATTGCAGTTTATCTCTACTATCCTAATTAATAAATAATACTTATCTTCACAATTTGAAGCCAAGATTTCATAAAGATGTTTATTTCTAAATTCCTTATTGTGTGCATTGTGTTACAATCGTGTCACTTCAAGATTTGTACAATGCAGCGCGAAGTTCGGCAATGCAAACCGCTCAAATCAGTAAGCACCAAATGAATAATTCTCATCTCATAAACTAGCACTGTTAAAAAGGATAAATAAAAATTTCAGGATGATAAACTTCTTCAGTGTATTTCCCCCGAAGGAAAAATCAATACATGCAAGGATCCTCAGGTCCCTGGGACGATTGCCAAATACAGATGCAAACCACATTTTACCTTCCATGAAATAGTTCCTTTTAAGATGGGTTTTCGAAAGAATGACAATAAAGAAGAAGAAATGGAGACTTTCTTGGTTCTCTTATATTTTTCGAAAAGGACTTTGCTGGGGAATCAGATGAAGTAGATTGGGTATCACAGGTTGTGCAAATGAAAACTGATTTTGATTTCACTATTCACATTTTTAAGCCTTTCACACTTAATCATGGACTCGGAAAACTTAGCCTCTTTCAGATTCCATTCGCGAACGAAATATTAGGGAATCTTCAAGAATTTCGTCTCAGACATTTGGCTCTGCGTAAATGTTCAGTGAAACTAGACATCTTAAAAAGCCTATCATTAACTCACCACATAGAAAATCTAATATTGGACAAAATCATTGTTCCTCGTAATGAATTGTCCGATTGGTTCAAGACTTTGACCAGGTTGAAGGAATTAGTTTACATTGCTTCAGAACAGACTAGAATTGAAGTTAGTAATTTGCCAAGATCTTTGAAACATTTGGCCCTTACAAAAACTTCTTTGTCATATGAAGCTTCTAATTCAAATGCTGGATTACCTTCTCGCAAAATATTATCTGATCATTCTTTTTCGATTATATTCCCTTCTCATAGAGGACCCAGTCACGGCCGTCATATTGTATTTCAATTTAGGGACATGGAAACATTTTATTGTGAGGAATGCATGTTGGACATGAATTTTAGCAAGGACTTTTCTAACCTCTTTCCAAAGCTAAGGAAGATAGTCCTAATTAAGTCAACTATGTTAGACTTGGTTGAGTTGAAAAATATGAAGGGAATAGAGGTAATTTTTATCATGTCGTCCGACAAATATAGGAAAAAGTTCGTAAAAGACAATCATGGAAAGTTGCAGGAAGAACACTTAAAAGTGTGGTATCCCGATTACGTGCATTTCAACTATGATTTAAATCGTAAGAACCATTTCTGGAGTTCAGAGCCAGATTTTGTTGGTCTGAAAAGACTTTCGCCCTCAGAAAGAGACGGGTATTTTACAGGACACTACACATTTAATGGTCACAGAGTGCCTAATTCAAATGGTTCCCTACCACCCGTTAGAAATATAGAAGAGGACAGATTTTCTTCTATTCCTCTTAGAATTCAGCATCGTCTAGAAAGTATTGAGATTTTAAATGCCGAAGTAGGCAAAACAAATATTGAGGATTCTCTTAAATTTGCCAAGGGTCTCAAGCGTTTAATTCTCACAAATATAAGTTCGAATGACATTGTCCAATTTCGCACACGTGCCATCCTTCCGAACCTAGAAGAATACAAAGTTATATGCTTTTCCGGTGACTTTCTCTTACGTTTTGGTTACAAAGGATACGCAATTATTTTGGAAAGCATTTATGAGTATATATTTCCGTTTCAAGATCGAGCCTTATTTAATTCAACACTTCTTCAGTCGCATGTTAAGAAAATTCATCTCCAGCATTCTAAATGCATTGAAGTATCATGGGACTCGGTGGGAGGCATTTTAGTCTCAGGCATGAGTTTCACTAACGATTGGCTTAAAAATCTTTCCCCGAATTTTAATTCCTTAAAAAAATTAGCATTCAAGTACGGAGAGCTGGACTCTTCAGCTGTTCCTCGGACGTTAACTCATTTGAATTTAAATTTTGTTATCCTAAAATACACTGGAGAGCTGCTTCAAAGAATTAACGGATTACAAGATTTGAGGTTAATTAATGTTCGAGTAAGCGATACTGAAGAAGGGGTCAAGGAATGGGAATGGACTTCTTTATATTGGACAGATCTCTTCTTTCATTCTCATAGTTTGGAGTATTTAGCTCTTCAGAGAATTCATGTCAAAAAATTATCGACCTGGAATTTCTTTTCCGAATGTTAAATTTGCTTATTTTGAACAATGTAAATTTCAGGATGCTTTTGTTGAAAACTTCAAATCTGTTTTCCCAGCATTAAGAAAGGTCGCGATTCTAACAGAGCAGCCGAACATTTTACAAGCAGCTTTGATGAATAAACAAATTGACTGGTTATTAAGCTCGACGCAGGTCTTTGCTAGTCCAGAGAATGCACAAATTAACCGGAACATCGAATGCATACTCAGAAATACTAGGCTGAGTGCTAATGGCCAACAAAAGTTTTTTATTTTGCTGCGTCGGAATGAATCTTGGCTAGAACAAACTTCAGACGTTGCTAATACCATGTTCTTACTAGATGAAATGAAAGGGTATGCAGATTTTGGAAGGAATCCAAAGTGTCATGCTCATAGTTTTGGTGGAGTCCAATCAGTCCAAATCAATGCTGCAATTTTGAAAGAGTATTTGGGATATCTTCAGCAGAAGAATTAATAAACTCGTCTTAATACAAAACACTCGCTAAATTGCAAGCTCTCTTACTCATATGTTACGGAATTCTTTAAAAAAAAATTAATCGCCCGATCGCCCCGAAGTATGAGAAATAAATCATGTGAATGTTGCTTTATTCTATTATAATTTATATAATAAAGTGCTGCAACTCATTATGCGTGCATAATATACTTCAAAGCCCAGATTTTCTGAGATTACTGACCAAATTTTCTGCCAATTTATCCAAGAACTCAAACGTCTCCATGTACTCAGAACGATCGACACTTTCAAATAAAAACTCAGTTAGAATTCAATGTAATTCATGAACAGAATTTTTTAAGTTTAATTCTTACTTGATCGACCCCTTGACGCAAATTGCTAAATCCTTGGTCATAAAACCACTTTCAATGGTAGATATGCAAGTATGTTCCAATATTTTGCAAAATTGTTCAAGGGGATTATTCCCATCTAATTTGGCTCTATGAAGGAGTCCTCTTGTCCACGCAAAAATGGAGGCTATTGGATTAGTTGAAGTCTCCTTCCCTTGCTGATACAATCTGTAATGCCGGGTCACTGTTCCATGGGCTGCTTCGGATTCTACAGTCTTCCCATCTGGACAAACAAGGACTGAAGTCATCATGCCCAAAGACCCAAATCCTTGAGCGATTGAATCGGACTGAACATCCCCGTCGTAATTTTTGCACGCCCACACAAACCCACCCTCTGATTTCATACAATATGCAACCATGTCATCAATAAGGCGATGTTCATACCACAGGCCAAGTGCTTCGTATTTTTGTTTGTAAGTAGATTCATAGATATCTTGAAAAATATCCTTGAAGCGCCCGTCATACTTTTTGAGAATTGTGTTCTTTGTGCTCAGGTACAATGGAAGTTTTCTTGCCAATGCATATTTAAGTGAAGAATGTGCGAATTCACTGATGGACTCGTCTGTGTTATACATCCCGAAGGCCAAGCCGGGTTGGGTAAATTGATTCACAGTATGAATAATTTGTTCACCTTTTCCATCCGACGGAGTAAACCGCATTTCCAGACGCCCTGCCCCAGGCACCAGGAAATCCACTGCCTTGTACTGTGAGAGAACAATTATTATTAACTGCTTTAGGTGCGAATATATGGATAAAAGAAATGGTATACTTGGTCAGCATGGGCATGGCGTCCAATGATAATCGGTTTCGTCCAACCAGGGACCACCCGAGGAATGTTCTTGCAAACAATTGCCTA
Source organism: Thalassaphorura encarpata (assembly GCA_009869925.1). Lineage (NCBI taxonomy): Eukaryota > Metazoa > Arthropoda > Collembola > Poduromorpha > Onychiuridae > Thalassaphorura > Thalassaphorura encarpata. The sequence continues at coordinate 13,178 of WJEZ01000712.1, forward strand.
AAGATAAAAGATTAATAATTTGCTGGGTACGTAAAATTAGATTTGGGACATTATAAATCAAAAAGTTGAAAATATTACCTCACGAAAGACTGTTCCACCTAAGATATTTCGAATGGTTCCATTAGGGCTCTTCCACATTTCTTTGAGACCGAACTCTTTAACTCTGTTTTCGTCAGGAGTAATTGTAGCACACTTTACTCCAACATTATATATTTTCAATGCCTCTGCACAATCCAGAGTGACCTGATCACTTGTTGCCTCTCTGTATTCAAGTCCCAAATCGTAGACCTTCAAGTCAATATTCAAGAATGGAAGAATCAATTTTTGTTTTATTCCTTCCCAGATTACTTTGGTCATCTCATCGCCCAACATTTCTACCACGGGACCAACTAAGAAAAATTAAAAATCCGGTCAGTTAAAGATAAATGATTTTAATTACTTGTGAACTGCTACAGTTCTTAGAAATTTTCATTTAAATTAATATTTTTAAAGAAACCTTCAATTTTTTGTGCCATAATTGCCGATAATGTCAACTGTCAAATATTTTAACTTGAAATTCCAATAGTTCGTTAATCCAGAACAGCAGCCGTCAGACTGGAGCGAAGGAAGCTATCACTGTTATAAGTATGAACGAGTAAGAGATAGAAAAACTCGTTGAGTTGTCAGGTATTGGAACTTTAACCTCTAGACGAGTCTTCGTGTAAGAGGATTAACGCAAAGTTATAAAAAGGCAGACAAACATCTTCAATTGAGCTGAACTTTGATCGTAGATTACATAGTGCAGATTGATGTGAGACTTAATTTACTAATGAATCCTACATGCTAGAAATAATCTGCATTAACCTATGGAACCTAACCTCAACACCTCAAGTTGAGGCTTTCGTTATGTTACGATTAAGTAAGAGGTTTTTATTGGGCCAAGTCATCTATTCAAATTTCAAACACAAAATACTCAATCCTAGAATTGTAGAAATTAGAACCTTGAAATGAAATACTACTGAAGACCAGTGTCTTACAATGATTCTAATGAGTCTTAGGAGGAAAATTAAAAACAAGAATTCCGGAAATTGGAACACAGAAATATCTTTGAATAAATTATCATTTAAAACGTTGGATATAGTAGGAGATTCTTTCGTAAATAATTTGAACAGTCTTGCGTTACAAAATTTTTTAATTGAAGTTGCGCATTAGGGAATTATTTATGAATTATCTAAAAAAAATATTTTGTAAGTACTAAGGATGCTATCACAGTGAAGCGGTGTCTCATATTGTCCTTTTCCAGCGGCCTAGAGATTATTCAGTTTCCCGCGAATGAATTCAAATCCCAAGTCGCAGTAAGGGATTTGCACATTGTACTTCAGTCGAATCGTGTCCCAAATAATAGTGAAATTGGAATTAACTTTAATAAATTCTGGACATTGAATTAATACAAGGGACCTATACTCCACCAAAATATGGAGAATGCTAACCCAAGAGTTCATGGGAAAGTTGAAGGGCGGACTTGGACCATTTCTGAAAGAGACGAAACGCAAGTCGATGATTTTGATGCTCGTGAAGTCTTTGGTTAGTAAATAAAAATTAACTTCCAATATTTGTATTAAATGTATTTTGGGCCTGTCTTCGGAAGCCAATATTCTGTATGCTAACTATCGTCTGAACCATATTTTTTATAGATTTGATCCGAGATATCAATGATCCGGAACATCCATTGACATTGGAGCAGCTTAATGTAGTTCAATTGGAACGAGTGCAGGTAAAATTTGTAGTAAAATTAATCTTTAAACGCATGAGTTGAATGCATAAATTATATAATTGGTGCATCTCGTTTAGGTGGATAATAAGAAGAACCTTGTCAACGTTGAATTTACTCCTACTATTCCACACTGCAGCATGGCAACTCTAATCGGTCTTTCAATTCGCGTTCAGCTACTTCGTTCTCTGCCAGAACGGTTCAAAGTGGATGTTCAAATCTCACCTGGAACCCATGCTTCAGAACATGCTATCAATAAACAACTTGCAGACAAAGAGAGAGTTGCAGCAGCACTTGAAAACACTCATCTGATTCAAGTAGTCAATACTTGCTTAGCTGTGAAAAACATTTAGTGAATTTTATATCAACCTGTAGCGTGATTTCATTAGCTACGAAAACGGTCGGAGGGGCAGTTACAAGAACATGTTAATAAATTGAGACAAGTCATTCCATTTAGTCATTCAATGAGCTTTATTTTTTATTGCTCGAGAGCGGTGAAACATGAAAAGACAATAATGCCAAACAAAATGAATGCCTTTTACTGAACATTTCATTTTTTGAAAGCAAGCCATTCTGGAAGACAAGACATAATCTTGGTTTCATATCTCTGAAATATGAAGTAGGTGGCAACTAATGCCGATAACGTCCCCCCAGCTTTGGCAAGAGCTATGACACAGTGAGCTGACGGTGCATATTTCTCGAAATAGGTGTCCTCAAATGGTAATTCGGGAACATCCTATTGTATTTCACATTACTATTATGGTTTAGTTAACCTATCATTGGTGCAGTAGCAAGGCTCACCTCCGACATGGGCTCCTTGATCCAGATATCTTCTTTCTTAATTTTGCCCATCGCATGCAAAACTTCCCTGGCAGCTCTCTCTCCGGCTGATATAGCTCCATCCATGTAACATGACCATGCTATAGCCGTTTCTGACCCAGCGAAATACATATTTCCCAGCGGTTGCCGCAAAATTCTGTAAGGAGGCATTTTTTTAACTGAAGTCCTAATAGGAAAGAGCCAGTCCTCAAACTTACTTTCCATAGGTTGTTATAAATCCAGGTGGTTGAATGGAAGCGTAACCACCCCCGGAGTATTGTTCCTCAGCCCAGTTCTTTTCTTCGTAGTGAATAGGCTAAACGAAAGTCAATTGTAGAATGTTTTTTGACACTCAAATAAATTATTTTGTTAATTTTTATAAATTTTACATGTAGTGCTTTTTCGCATCCCAGGACTTTGGCATAGCTATTCGCTAAGCGACGCATACGTTCCTCGGGCGTTAACTGCTCCGCAAGGCGGCGGAGTTTATCAGTTAGGATAAATCTGGAAATTCGATTTCATATAGAATAATATCGTGTAGCGTTAGAACACAGAAATCATCTAGGCTGTACTAATCAAACAGCATCACATACCCCACCAAAGCCGGAAATGACCCGTCAGGTTTAGTGTCATCCAAAACATATGGGATGGGAAAGTCATCAGACAACTCTAATATGAACATAGACCCACAGAATCCATTTTCTTTCCAAAAAGCTGTTTTGTAGTACAGGACACATTTCATGACAGTCCCTACAGGCATTCGTTGACATAACTGATTTCTCATTGGAGGTAATTCAGGGTTATAGTGAATTTTATTCTGAATTCCCGGTGGTATAGCCAGAATAATGTATTTAGCCTATTCAGCATAAAATTAGAAAAATCGTGTAAATAAGAAATCTGGTGTGATTGGACAATACCGTAAATGTTGACCCGTTCAATGCTTTAGCCATGACTTTTCCATCTGCCTGGATGATTTGATGAACCGGGTGATTAAGCTTCACTCTTTCGTTTCCAATAATTTTGACTATCTTCTCACTTAATTGCATGGATCCACCCACGAATTTTCTTTCTTGACCTCCATTCGTGGTCAAAATTATTCGTTTTACTCCTCCACAAATCTTAACGTACCACAAGAACCACAGCAAGGAAGATTCCCAACCTTCCGCATTTACCAATAGGTTCAAGAAAATTGTAGCAAAGTCATGTGCTCCTCTATAAATAAAATAATAATGAATTTTAATAATTTATAGTATTATTTACAATCATACGTTGTGTAACAGTTTTTATCGATAAATTGTTTGAATGTCATTCGATCCCATTCCTCGGCATGAGGAGCACTCCAGGGAGCCTCGGCAGGAATTTCTTCCCCCATTTTATCCATCATTCGAAAAAGATTATTTGTGTCTAAAGCTTCCAGAAAGGAAAACGGGATGCCTGCCGCATCAGAAAATCGAATGCTCTTTCCCTATGACATGTTAAATGGATTCATACGATCACTTTTCCACATAATTGCACATGGCAAGCAAAGGTTTTAATAAGCATACATTTTTGTAATACACCAAATCCTTTGTTTCATCCACCTTATACGACTCAACTCCAAGCTCCTTTGCCATTCGAAGGAGGTAATTTTGGGTTGGACCAACGTAAGATCCACCCATATCCACATATTTTACACGGGAGTCCTGGATAGTAGAAAGAAGAAAAGTGGGGAAAGGCTAATTAATTTTTCGTTAATTTCACGAATAAACTTAACAGTAATCCTGACACATTCACACATTTGTTCATTAGGACAATAAACTTGCTGTAAAATCACTTACCTTTTTTGTCCATGTCCTACCGCCAACGCGGTCCCGAGCTTCCAATACAACAACATTTATTCCATTTTTCCCAAGCCATTTTGCACAACTCAATCCTGTGCATATTATTAGATTAAAAATGTTGGTTTACTTTAGCTGAAATTATTCTCGAACATTTCTTAGTTTCATGTGTTTCAATGCTTTCCCTTACCACTTAATCCAGCCCCAACAACTATTACATCATAGTCAGCCATTTTCACAGAAAATAATTAGCAAAACTCGGTTCCAAGTTGCGAACTAAAGAACTAAAATACAGAAATCAGAATACTTGAAGGAATTGACTCAATTACACTATGTGATCTGGTTCTATCGTATCTGTTTTCTGATCATATGCTTCAATGCTTCTTTATCAATTGGCACAGTGTCAATTCCACAATCTACAAGTTCAAGCGATTAGAAGAAAGACGAAAGTGTTTGGAGGAATGTGATGCTATTACGAAACAGAATAAGCTAGAATTGCACTATGAATTCAGCTGTACACTGAAATAACAACGATCGAAATAGACTTATATAGGATGAATCCAGAAACTTATCTAGCCTTATTGATTAACTTGTAACACTTCAGCCAATCAGTCAGAATAATCTTGAACTGAGAGGAGAGCAGCTGGACCTGGCCAGTAACTAATATGATTAGTGTAAGCTCTTATGTTTTGAGCATAAACAAGTTCAGTCTGTCGTAATTTATTGAAATATGAAGTTTAGAATACGGAGGAATAACTAGTTAACAGAAATTACTTTCGGAATAACGAGTCTAAAAAAATAAATTAGGAAGTATAGTATAGTAATAAATTATAAAATACCTGTAATGTTCTATATTGAATTTATAAAAAAACTATTACAGATATGATAGGTTTTGAGCATGAATCGTAAGCGAATTCACTAAACGGGTCAGCTCTGAAGTGTTTGCTCGTTCGTTTTATACGATAGAACTTAAACTTCGACCATTCGACGGGGCTATTTGGCTAAGCTGAAGTGCTGATGAAAAAATATACAAAGCCGATAAATTAAAGTGTTTGTTGATTAATGACAGGCAAGCGCTTTAACGTGCAAATCGGCAATTAGTGCACTTTTCGTTTACAGAGTAAAGAAGGGTCGAGTCGAATCGAACTTAGTCGACGAAGCTTAAAATAATCTTATGCTGTAAAGTAAAAGTCTCGAGTACCTCAAAGCATCTTCGCAATTCTGTAATATTATAAACCGTTTTAATTGAACAGTATTGCTTTTATTGCCACGATTTGAAGCAAAAATACGCAAAGTATGAATCCCTCAGGTTGTAGGATTCCAGAATATAGACATTTTACATTCATCATTGGATGTAGTAGTAACTCCTTCAATACTTATATCATTTGCTGCCACAATTTTTAGCTATAATTTTGTAGTTGCAAACTGAAGTGAGAAGAAAATTAATGGGCTTTCTTCACAAATCGCAGGACACCCCTTAAAGTGTGACCATACCAGATTAATCATATTTATCACTTATTATCAGGGAAGACTGAGATTACTAAATTGGTTAAAGTTGTTGAGTTCTTTTGGAAGATAAAATAAATTTACATACAATTCCATCCTAATTTCTGACAGGTCGCAGATTTAGTAGAGATACGTAATACTATTTTCTGGATGGATTATTTAATGGGTACAATCTTACTTCATCCTTTCAATTTTGATTTCTGCTTTTCGAATTATTTTTTTTCTGCAAAGGTCCTTAAAGTTTGATTTTGAGACAGTCGTGGGTGGTAGGAAGCAGTGGATTACTAATACTGGCATACCATATGCATGCAGAGGACACTAATGCCTGCTATAAGTGCATAGTTGCACAGATGTGTGAAAAGTGTAGATGATGACTCACATGGGATCATTTGCTTTGAGTAGAGTCAACGAGTCCAATCAAAACTTATTCAACCTCCACTCACTCACTCAACTCAGCAATCAGTCACATTTTACATTATACTTTACCCTAACACCCGAGGCACCTCCTTCATCTAATTAAACTCACCAAAATTCCTCGTCATGACCTACATTTAGAAAGTACAAAAATTTTCTCTCCGGTCCCACCCTTGAAAGGTATCTAAATTAATACAGTGGTAATGTTTAATTGACATACAATAGCATATATTATTTGAGTGTCAGATTTATTACCTGTTTAACGCCAACAACCTCAATCAATAACTGATAAAATTGAGGAAACCAAGTTTTTAAATCGTTTCTCTCAGGGGCTGAGTATTAACTAAGTTGGAGTTCTCTCTAATTATTAGGATCTTATGTGTTTTATGTAATTGAAATTAAATTGATCGTTAATCTACTCTTTCTTAAGATTGAAATTTAAGGGGGTTCTATGCGTTCATGTATAACGCCCACAATTCTAATCAGATATATCGCTCTGTCAATAGTATTTTACTAATTTCAATTTGTTTGACAATAGATGAGTTCAGAATGAGTTGGAAATTGGATTTGAATTGTGATTCAGGACGGTGACTAGACGAAATTATTTGGAATTTCAAAGTTCATTTGAGATTTTAAATACAAAATGGGCTCCAGAATAAGGTAAGGTGTAATAAATATTACCCCATATTTCAATTTTTGATAAAATCGTTCGTTTGTACGACTCATAACATGATTGAGTGCGTCTGTCCAGTTCATAAAAATATTGATAATTATTACAATTGCAGATGCAGAAAAGGTGTTAAGAAGCTGTTTGAGTGTTACATGGTCATAAAACCACCTTGGGAAAATCCGTCTAATAGTAATAATTCAACCTCGAATCGTAGTCCAAGTGATTCGAATGGACAGACTGCGGTCATTGATTATATATTCCCATCGTCGTTTAGGGATCAAGAAATTCTTAAATCAGCAACACAATTTGCATTCCCGTGTCCAACTCAGTGGTGAGATTTATACTTACTCCGTATACAATTAATTAGTCCAGTTTCTTGATCTAAATTTTGTTATTTTTGTTCGTATTGTAGTGAAATTGTCGAGCTTTTCACATTTGCGTTGACCAGTGGCGACTCGAAATATACTTTTGGGTTTTGCCGATATCCACCTGGGGTAAAACAATGTACATTATTCTTGACGTTCATCCCCTGGCAGGAGCTGTTCTATCGAACATTGAATACTTTAGCGGAAATGCAAGAATCAAATCTTATTTCATTCTTGGAGCGAATGTTTATCACACCTATTCCAGACGCCGGAACTTGTCTTTACATTCCTACTCCAACCAAGCCGTTTATATGGCCATGTCCTAGCGATTTTGCTCTCCCTTCCATTCCAGAAAATGTAAGACAGCTAATTTGATGAACTTATTTGCTATCTTGTTTAGATAAATCAAGGAAATTTTACTTCTGGTGTGATTACATTATTACAGTGTTAAATACTTTTGTCCATTTAATTTCAGAGGAATATAAGCGAGTTCTACAATGCCTTGGGCACAGATTCAATGGTGATCTTGTTTGCGGCTCTGCTCTCCGAAAGAAGAGTAATTGTGACTTCAAAGAAGCTCTCCAGGCTGTCGTCGATAGTAATTGCCTGCAACTTATTCCTCTTCCCTATGTCGTGGCAACATATTTTTATTCCTCTTCTGCCAATACATCTTGAAGATTATCTAGCTGCGCCCATGCCATTTCTCATTGGGGTTCCTTTAATGGTCTGGGATCGCTTTTCAACGGAATCACTTGGGCAAGTTGTCCGGGTTGATGCAGATACAGATACAGTCTGCTCCCCGTTTCCTGAAGACTTGGCTTCCATGCCTGATGATATTGTGCATACATTGAGAAAAAATTTATCTGGGGACAGAGTCTTAGGCGACGGTCTAGCACGAGCTTTCTTACGAGCTTTAGCCCAACTTATGGGGCATTATCAAGACGCCATTCGAGAAGATGGAACTTTTAGTGAAGATTTGTAAGTATTCGGAATCCTAAAAATCAAACGTTATTACTAATAAGTTATTATTAATATGTGTTAGTTAAGTATGAGAAAGCGTTACTGGTGAAACATTATTGCTGAACTATATTTTTAAGTGACTCGATAATCAGAGTTTCTATGCTGTCATAGCCTAAACCTTTATGGAAATTTTTACAGGTTTGTTTCGTTTGCTTCTTCTTCTCATCGGCCATTCATACAAGAGAAATTACTGCGTCTTCAAATATTTCATCAATTTATTGAAGAACGGCTGGAAAAAATAAAAGCTGGATCCTCAGAGTCTGACGAGTTTGAATTAGAGTCTTTAGCTTGGAGATCCTCTCGAGCCAGTGGGAAGAATGGTCTAGCCTTGAAAACTTTAGCAGGGAACCAGAACAAGTAATTTATATTTTGCAATATCTTTANTCAGAGTCTGACGAGTTTGAATTAGAGTCTTTAGCTTGGAGATCCTCTCGAGCCAGTGGGAAGAATGGTCTAGCCTTGAAAACTTTAGCAGGGAACCAGAACAAGTAATTTATATTTTGCCTTTAACCTATATAACCTTTAAAAGTATTTACTTACCACAATTTTTATTTAAAGGGTACTGAAAAAGGCTGGAAAGGCTGTGATAATGAGTGTGAAACGAGAAGGTGGAAATATCATTGAGAGTGTCAAGCAGAATTCGGCACTGAAATCTGCCTACAGAACGGTAAAATCTCATCAAATAATCATTTCATGATCCGAATGTATATTCGAGTTTGCTTTTTAAATGTAATTTAGGTGAAAGAAAGTGGGAAAACAGTGAAGCAGAAAGGACATGTCGCTTATGCTGACATGAAAATGAAATTTCACGTTTCTGTTCCGTCAGTATCACAAAGTCGAAGTATTACGGCTCCAGAGTCCATGACGAAACCTTATCAGCGTCACGCGAGTACAAGCAAATCTCACAAATCTGCTGCTAATTTTGAAGAGAACTCAAAGCTGGGACTGCCTGATGACACAGTGCAAAACTTGAATGAAAGTGTTTACCATATGATGTCCTCATGTTCAGCTTCTAATTTGCCCAAGTTGAATGGAATTGATAGATCTGACGCTGAGAGAGTCCTCCCAAAACCTCGACTTAGTAAATCGGAAGAAAATTTGATTGATCTTGACACTCCAGATGGCTTGGCCATGGCTGGGTTCACATTAGAAAATCCTCTCTACGACTTAGTCGAAAATAACTCAGTTTTTGAAGATATTGTCAAGACGGATGACCAATTATTAACAGAGTACGGACTTAACGATTATTTTATCAAATTGAAAGTTCGAGATGGAAGTTTTAGTAGTCAGGAAAGTGGTTCTGCTTCTGGTGTTAGTCAACAAAGTAATCCTCAGAATATCGAATCAAATGGTACGAAGTGGACCACATTCGACTAATCAATCTGTTTCTCTAATATACATTAATAAAACCTAATCTATGAAGCCGACTTATTTATCGTAGGATCTAACCAACTGGTGAGATTGACTGTATTGTGTTATTGATCACAATTCTGATGTCGAATCATATTACATAGTAAGACAAGATGAGAAATTTTCCAAACCTCCGATTTTCGTATCAGATATTATAACTGAGAATGAGATTGTCAGTGCTGCTGCTAAAATTAATTCATTGACTTTGTAATTTTGTACTAGGTTTAGTACGGACTGTCTGACAATTTTGTTATTGTGATAAAAAGCTTATCGGCTTTACTGGAAACAGGTCTGACTTTTAGTTAACATTTCTTTTACTTTGAATGTTCGGAATTCATTCCATTGTTTTCACGTATATGAATAAAAATTAATCGTTGTTCAGTTCTCGAGTTTCAAGATGATAGATGAAGTAGTAGTTCGAGTTCGGTGGGAGATATCCCTTTACTCCAGCCGAAAAATTAAGGGCTGTTTGACTGGAATTTATTGCATTCAATTACAAATCCCATTCATTTGATTTTTAAAAATAAAATGACATTTTAATTCAGAAACGTGGATTAAAATTGACAGGCTCGTGTCTCGAGTGTTTCCTATTTGTAAACACAAGTTTTTGGACTCTCACTAATGTGTACTTGACTCAATTGGCTCTTCTCCAATCCAACAGATCGGAGTGCCAGCCACGCAGTTGCCATACGGGAACCAACTTTTTCAGCAAAAACGAACCGCGCTACTCTCAAAACTTACTTGTGCAAATTTTATTGTCAACCAAATACAAATCAAATCCGTAATAGCCAAGAAGAAGAAACAATTGACCTATTATACACACAAATCCTTGTTTCGACGCTCTCAAAGGGTATGACGTTTTGTTAGATGCAAATTCATATCGTATGTTTTCTATGCAGAATTAAAATTCACTTTCGACCAAATCAAAATTTGTATTTAAGTGTCCGGCACGTGCAAATAAATCACGTTGCAATTCCTGAACAAATATTAATGTTTTCTATAGAAGACTTGAGCACTGTCCCCGTCAAGGAGAGTTTTTGG
>WJEZ01000713.1:9582-23977 GCA_009869925.1 Thalassaphorura encarpata
ATTCTTTTTTGCAAATTTATGACAGGATGCTGAAAGTCAATTTGGAGAATATCCTTGGATGGCAGCCATTCTGGAATGGAAATTTGTGAATCGAAAGAAAGTGTATCAATTTATATGTGGAGCTTCATTGATTTGGCCATCCGTCGTCATTACGGCAGCCCATTGTGTGAACGGGTAAGCTAAAATTACTCCGGGTGAATTACTTTAATACACAGCCTTAAATTTTTCTTAATAGGAGAAAGCCAGATCATTTGACAATTCGTTTGGGAGAATGGGACACACAAAGTACGGCTGAATTTTACGCTCATCAGGTAATTATTTCTGCGTTGAAGGAATTTAATGCGAGGAAGCGTGAGAAAATCTTTACGGGAGACGAAAGATTCTGTTTTTGGTAGATTTGGCCATAATTCTTTCCAAACAATGGGCATTAAATACTTGTGAAATTAATGGGGAAGTTGGCTAAGTAATCACAAAAAGCATTCATCTTAGCAATGAGAGTGAAAAGTAGAAATGCTGGAATTCTGCCATGCCATGCAATGGCAAGCCAAGTATGCGTGTATTATTTGATTTTCACCTTCAAATTCCAATCCTAAGCAAATACTTTTACTTTCTAACAACTACACACACGGGAGGTATATGTGTAGTAATAAGTGAGGTCTACTTTTCTGTGAGCGTGACAAGAATGCGTAACTGCGTTTACTTTGCTTTTGCTAGTAGTTCTTCTTCCTGACTTACTGACTGACTGACTCCTTGTTAGGTCCACCAGGTAAGTAAGTATACAGGATTACTACTACTACGAGAAACACAAGCTAATACATTACACACAAGTACAATGCTCTCATGTCTCAGGGATTTTACCGTGTAACATGGCATGAAATTCATCCAAAAACTCTGATTTGCACGAGACATAAAAAATAACATTGAGTCAATAGTCGAGTCCTTCTCGGCCGCCCCCCTTTGTCATTTGTAAAAAAAGTAAACACACATGAAGTTGTGTAGTTAATGTAATGTGAACTCATTCTACTAAATTCCACAATAAGTACATACGTAACCCTGATAAAATCAAATCATTCCACTGGAGCCAATTTCGTTATTTTTATTTGGCTCTGCAAAGATGAGAATTTTTTACTAAAGGTATGCACTTATTTTTGATTTTTTCAATATTAGGATATTCCAGGACAAGATGTGGTTATTCATCCGCAGTACTATGGTGGAGCTCTGTACTATGATGTGGCTTTGGTTTTCCTTGCGAGATCAGCCATTCTTGCCCCACACATTGACACGATCTGCCTTCCTAAAGCGAATTATGCAAATTATGACAATTCCTCCTGCTGGGCCACTGGTTGGGGAAAAAATCAATTTGGTGAGAAAAGTTCATTATAGAAAAGGCAGCGTAGAAATGTTCCGCATGTGGAAAATAAATTTCAACTTTAAAATAACAACCAACTCTGATTTGATGAACAACCGTGAAATTACTGCATTGCAAAATTATATGACGTTGTTTATAAAATACCCGACTGTCAGTGTCAGTCATACGTAGATAACTATTTTGTATTGAATCGAATCCAATAGGACGAAATGGCTCATACCAAGCCATTCTGAAGGAAGTGGAACTTCCAATCACACCGAGAGCTGCATGCCAGACAGCATTGCGAAATACTGATCTGGGATCTGGATTTCAGCTTCATGAGAGTTTCATTTGTGCTGGAGGACTCAAAGATGTTGACACATGCATTGTAAAATTTTAAATTAATTATATGTAAATATTCGTCCTCTCTAAATCTGATAAACTCGTAATAATTAGGGAGACGGTGGTGGACCATTAGTATGTCCAAGTAAAGTTGACCCTTGGCGCTATGTCTTGGCTGGGGTCATAAGCTGGGGAATTCGTTGCGGAGAATATGGCATTCCGGGTGTTTTGGTAAACTTCTATTGTTAATTCAACACATTACGTTTTCATTCTCAATTTTTTCCTCAATATTTGAAGGTGGATGTTAAAAAAGTACGAAATTGGATTGATCGCACAATTTCAGGACGAATTCCTTCGTATGACATTTCTCGCGTCACGATTGGTACCGTAGCCAATCAGTATGGGTGACATCGCTAAAGAAATGAGCCAGGATGGTCATTTGGAACCAGTAGACCCAAGACTACAAGTCCAGAATCAACTTTTTAGAAATGATTTGATCCGTCAGGATACAGACAGGATGTTGGACAACGCTAAGGCACACGGATGCACTAATATGCCATTATCATTCAACAATTTAGTTTTAATTGCTAATGTTAATTTATTCATTCTAATTGCACCTACATTGATTGTGTCTTAGGATTTGTAGTAGCAGCACTCGTATTTGAATCTTCACCATTAAAATAAATCTGAATCTTAATGTAGTTTTTTATATACTACGAGTGTGAAATTCCATACGATTCACACGCCTAGAACAGGGCTAGGAAAAATAGGGTAGATTTAGATTGTTGAGTTGTGGTTATAAATAAGAGACGCATTCCTGAAGCTCCTGAATAATAATGGACAAACAGGAAGTGAGCCCTTATGTAGGGAACAAGATGAAGAAATAGAATTGTCCAGGTACAAAGGTGTGAAGTACCATGATAACATAGACTCAGGTCTTGGATCCAGAGATAGATAATCATAACAACAACATTTATGTCGTTCAACCACTCACCATTCACAATGTCTGGTCTGTCTTGCCTGCCCTTGTCTTTGGATATGGATAAACATGATGATGATGATGATGGGCCGGTAGGCAATTGAGGTAAGGAATGCGAGCAGACCTCGGATTTAAGAAACCGTAATAATTTTGTGATTACGCGGAGGAGTTTTCATTCAAGGAGTCTAAAACATCAGACAAAAAATCATGGACGTGTCGAATTGTACCTTATGAAGGAATTTCATTCAGATTCATGTGAACAACAAAACTTAGGCGTTCCGACAAATTATGGGAATTTGAATATCTGCCTGATTGTTTTTTATGTTTAATTAAAAAATACAATTATTAAAGGTTAAATCTTTGAATTGAACGTACAATCAGTCGTGGAATATCGCTAAAGACAACATGTCAAGGTTCCCGTTGTGAGTATTTGTGGATGAATTGACCTTTGATGGAAAACAAGGGACCTGTGTAATGGATTTCATTAACCCTTCCTCTCAATCAACAAGGATATCGGTATGCGAATGGGGGATCCAAGGACCCATCTCATCCAATAATGACAGTCAATTTACATTTGAAAAGTAATCTCATAGAGAGGGGCACTGAGGGAGTCTGTCAGCAGCTTCAATCCAGAACACAAGACCCAAGCTAAGTTTTTCTAATCCATTTGTCCCTTGCTGTGCATATCCTCATAACCTTTTTATTTGATGTTGGAAAATAAAAGCTAAAACTATTATCACATCCTAGTGTGGTAAAAATCATTCGATCCGCTTACAAATACCGGAACATACAACGTACCGTAAATTATCGGATAGTCTTTAAGGCAATGATTTGAAGAAAAAACGGACGTGTAATGAATAGAACTTAAACATTTACAATTTCCTCATTTCATGTAATACGAAGATTCCTCAAATTCCAAAGGCCAAGGCTGAAATTAGTATCAGCGTGAAACACTAAAATTACGAACGGTGATTCCGGGATATTGGGTTGGCCGGCTTAGTTGGTCGTCAAAATCAAATGAAATTACAGTGTATTTTTTGAACATTTATATACTTTTTAAAATTAAAATTCATTCATTTGGTTTGTTTACATTCCTTGTATTAATTTGTTCGTAAGTTGCGTTATCCCTTTTTATAAAATTTTTGTAAAGAAGAAGGACGTTGTTGAATATCGTGGTTGGCATTGAAGGGCGTCGGTGAATAGAAGGTAGAGGAACAAAATCCGCAGGAGGTTTCTAAAAAAGAATCATTCTTCCTTCCTTCCGACTGTGAGCTTTTTCCATTTATCACATTCATCCCCCAAGTCAAGTGTCAGATCATCTTGGCTAAAAATATTTTGAGTCTTAAAATCATATCATCATCATCATCATCGTCACACCATGATATGTGGATCCTACTTACTTACCACTTTCAAACATTTCTTAACCCATCCAGTATTTTATGATGCTTTTCTTTTCTATACAAATCCGACGTTTAGCCATGCATGGAGCAGACATACCACAAATACAAGAAATGTCCACCCGTCCATTCATTCTTCCATCTAAGCAAATATTGAATAAAGCCACTGATTATGGTTAAACACGTTAAAAAATTAAATGTGTCTTAAATCAATATACATTTTAAAACAAAGGAAAATATCCAAATTCGTGCAAATTTTTGGTCATGAATCAGGGTTAAATTCTTGAGCCGCACGCAGTTGAGTGAGTCAGGGACAAGGGGTCACCTGCAGGTTTGGATGATGCAGAGAAAAATGATTTTGGAATCTTATACACACATCTCGATCTCCCTCCGTTTTGTTTGTATTGTGTTTCATATTTTTTTATGATTTTCATCTTCTTTCCTTTGGTTGTGGAGTGTCGCTGCTCCCTGAAGAAAAGAAAGAACCGTCTTGTCATCTCACCTCCCTCCTTTACATAACCAAACAACTCCTAATACTAAACAATGTTTTCACACAACCAAACATCTCTTCTTCAGCTTCAGCTTCAGCTCAATCCTTTCTTTACACATCTTAAGGCAACTATTCCAAGTACAAAATACAATCACGGTCCAGGCACTCGTACTGCACTGAACTTTCAGTCCATTGTCATTCATAACAAACTTTCATCTTGAATTCAAATTGAGATGAGATGACCAAATCATCATAATCATCACCATCCAGCCCTTGCCTTGAGTCAACATTATTCAAGTTCTTTGAAGTTTGACGAAACATGTTCATTTTAGCATTCAGCTTTCTCCTGGAAGAGCTAGTAACAATAGTAATAACCAGTTCCACATTGACACACTTTTGGTATGATGACCTGATGAATTTATGGAATGTTTTTATGCCCAAGAGTTCATTCCGATCCCATAAGCGTCTGAGTTTGATGGGATAATATTATGCAAGAAGACCTTGGGTGTTTTCCCACGCAAAATGCGGTGTCCCTTTGAAGGAGAAGGTAAGAATTTGGCAAAAGTAAAAATGAATGAGCCCGTCCATCCCATTCACTAATTCCTTCCTCAATGGAATGGATCTCAAAATCCAGAAGACTAAATACCCATGGCATATGTGGACCTACATGGTTGGTTCCCATTTGTCCTTTGTCTATGGCAAAAACATACTACTACTTAAACCCGCACCCGCAAGGTACACGTACCGAGGGAGCGTACTGGATTTTTTCCAAGTTGACCACCGCAGTAGTATTTTACAACCTGCAAGTGAATTCCATTCATAAAATAAACGACTGAAGGAGAAATGAATGAGAGCTATTTGAATTCGTCTTATTCCAGGTGACTGGACAACAACTCAAGCATCCGTGGAAAGATTTACAAAGTTTTACTACCATTCATAATGATGATTTTGTAGGGGCAAATCATAATATCCAACTACATAATAACCAAACATTCCAAACACCCAAGCACCCTTATAAAATCTAATTAAAATTAGGTAATAAGAAAGAGAGTTCACAAAATTGGTAGAGTGAAGCAAGCAATGCAATTATTTTTGAATCTTGAATACAGTAGAAGACAGAAAAACCCTGAACCCTAATTTTGGATCCAACAACCTGTTTGGAAGCAGTGCAGTAGGCAGGAGGAGCATCTTATTATTATTTCCTTCCTCCTGGCATTCTTCCTTAAATTATTCTTCAAGGGTTTATCTTAAGGGCATAGTCCCTTTAGTTTTTTTAGAGATAGCTGAGAGAAGAACAAGTAGGAGCCCATAAAAATTTCATTGAGAAAAAGATGCAGGAGCTCCTACCTAACCTTTTGCTGGGTTGCTTTGCTTGCTGCCGAATTCCTGGTTACCTCAAAATAATTGTTTTTCTTCTTTCATGTATACAACCTTGTATAAAAAACACTTTTATCTCATACCAAGATTTTTTTTTTGGTTGAATTGGTGTTGTGGTGGTGGTGCTACTTTGAGACCTTTGAAGATTTGAGAAGAGTAAAAAATGAACCCAGACCTTCCTTGGCTAAATTCCTTCAACTCACTCATTAAACCTCAAAAATCCTGTATTTCTCGTGTTCATGCCTAATCAAGCCCCTAACGCTCAACCCTTTTCCCTTCTACCCTTCTCCATTCATGAAAACATGAAAGAAAAAAGAAACGAATCTTTATCATTCCTTCATTACTAATTTAATCCAGCGCCCGAATCTCACACTTACATTTGTATTGTAGATTCTCAATGTAGCATTGGCAAACGACTTTGTACACAAATTAGCCCAAAATCTTTGAATTTTGATTGTCCGTTGGTGTACATTCCTCAGCTAGCGTGAAATTAGAGCGAGAGTCATAAATATTATGTAATATAATTCGGTGGTCCATGGACAAGGCCAACCAGGGATGTTATCAAGAGCAGAGCAGAGCAAAGAGGAGGGTTGAGATTCCTTGATTTCTTTCTCGAAGAAAAATTACTTCCGGCGTCAAAACATAATTCCAAACACGTACTGGAATGAGGAGGCTGGGATTGTCGGTACGAGTGTTGACCGTGACTGCTCTTTGCTTTAAAAGTCCATAAGAATCCTATCGTATCGTATCGTATCATGAGTAGTGGACTTGTAATAGTAATTGAGTTAAGTAGTTTTGTAGATGCTGATGCTGGTGGGAGCCGGGGCTATACTCTACTCATGCCAATCCCATATCATGTACGTTCGTCTCTGATCTGGAACTCCCAAAGACAAACAAGAGGTGCCGAACTTTTCCCACGCACCTATTAAATCCTCATTCCACTCATAACTTCACCCTAAACCGTTTCTTTTTTTTCTCTCTCTCTCTTTGGGTGAAATGTGAAATCCAAGGAGTTGAAAAGAGTCAGTAACAGTCATTCCATTACATAATGCCGCCACATTAACAAACCCTTAGCACCACCAACGCAAGGGAGGAAAGGATTAAAACAATAGAAAATATTGACCTGACCTTCTCCATTTCGTTATTTTTTGAGTTAATACATAAATGAAGCAAATGGTCTGTAGGGGAAACGCAGGCTGACATTAATATTTGAGCTACTCATTCAATTTCTTAAAATTTTGAATGGTATTTGTTTTCCTAGAAGGAATGAGAATTGGCACTGGGGTTCGGATTGTGATATGCAAATGAGAAGTCATTTCTAACGACTAGTTAAGACGGCCTAAGGTGAAAATGACTGAACAAGACGTGGACGTGGAAACAGGTGGACAGTTGGGGAGGCCTTAAGTGCCAAGTGCGTGATGCTCCAGCGCATCTTTCCATCTGGACCTGGAGAAATGTTCTTCCCCAGCCAAAAGTTGATGAAGATGATGATGATATCTGGTTTTGCGTTGGCATTGGCATTGGCACTGCTAGACTGAGCTTTAGGATTTGAATTTATTTCACAAGGAGATTAATTGCAAATGAGATTCAACCTCCTCCCTCATGCTCACTCGAATCATCATCAACATCATGTTGGAATGTCGGAGCAGACATGGCATAATTACTTGGTCAGTTCGTTCGGAAAAAATGGACCAAGAAATGAGCAAATGCAAAATCATAATAATAAGTCAAAGGATTTTGACCAGTCCAGCAGCTGCCTGCTTTCCTCGTGTCTTGTCCACTCATTCATTCAAAGTGAGATACAACTCCCCATCTGGATTTAGTTAATTAAAGGGCTTCTCACTCGCTTCTAATTCATTTTGCCATTTTCCACCTTGAGACATGAACTTTAATGGGTGTGTGTATTTTATGACGTGGCTGGATGAAATGAGATCTATATCACTTGGCGCCTCTCCTGTCAATCGGTCCACACTTTAGTTCAATTCTTAAATGGCCCATCTGCCTCACGAATTCTTTAATGAGACCATTCCTTAAACTCATTAAGAAACTAAATCAACTAGTTTCTACTACTACTCTCCTACCTACTTCTGGACACACTGACTTTTTTTATTCTTTAGGTTTATGGGTCACTTGCAATTGCATTGCAGAGAAGAAAAGACGTTATTTCACTCGCATTATGAGCTGGGAACACTTAATTGCCAGTTACTTTTTTAATATAGAATATATTACTAACATATATTAGTCTAATTGTAGAACTTTATCTTAAGTTTTGTGGCTCCTCCATAATTCAACTAATTTAAGTCGCTAAATTTAAAGAATTGGTTCAACAAAACTCTCAGGTTATATACTAACACTTTGTTTTATTCATTTTTCCGCTTTTCTCTCATTTCGACAACTCACAGTTTTGTCTTAGATAACTATGACAGGTTTGTCAATTTGGTTGTAAAGATATCACATAGCTTATCTATCTTCTTACAGTGTATACAGTTTTGTTCAGACGTTATACGTTCATTTTAGTTAGCAGTTTGATGACTTGGGTCGAATGTGTCTTTATAGGAATGATATTTGAATTTGGATTATTTTTTAAATTGTTTGAGTTGATTAGTTGTTTGGGGGAGGGGGCGATGAAGTCTTATGCCCCTGGCCAACCCCATGGCCACAACCAGGTCCAGAAAGAAGGTTCAATCGGTTCTTCCTTGTCGGCGTAAGCAGCCAAATCCGCGAGAGTGAATCCTAGACAGACCGAATACACACCACAGCCAGTCACGAAAGCTTCACGCGAAGTAAATCCGAAAACCTTGTACTTGGTAGGGATGGTCATGCAGAAAATGTTCAGCAACATCACAACAGTTGAAATTTGTCCAATGAGGCTAAGGCCGTAGTAGCAGACGTACAAATTTGACAGCACACAAAGCGCACCCAAGATCTTAGTTGAAGGAGCGACCATGTAGTTAAGCTTGAACATGTAGATCAATGTAGGGATACAGATCAATCCAAGGGAGACCTGTGAATTAGAAATATAATGAGTCTTTATTTCACTTCCATTGGGAGGAACAATTTTAAGAAATCACAGCTAAGGCCGTAGTAGCAGACGTACAAATTTGACAGCACACAAAGCGCACCCAAGATCTTAGTTGAAGGAGCGACCATGTGGTTAAGCTTGAACATGTAGATTAATGTAGGGATACCGATCAATCCAAGGGAGACCTGTGAATTAGAAATAAAATGAGTCTTTATTTCACTTCCATTGGGAGGAACAATTTTAAGAAATCACACATTTCTAAATTAATTTTCTTACAAATTCAAAACAGCCGGGATCAAAGAACATCCACAACCCGCCCATAGCCGCAGGGTATCCAACAACGACTCCAAACCAAGCCATGGCATGCTGCTTCTCAAAATACCAATAAACCTTGGACATGTCAGCCGATTTAAAAACCAACTCGTACGCTGTATTAGAAAAAGAAAATAAGAAAAGAGAGTTTAGTCATTTATTCTAGTGATTGCTCTGTCCAGTCCTCAGTCAATCCAAATTCTCGGTAATATACGGTCAAGTGGCAGAATGAATAGTTTTTTAAAGTCCTGACTTAACTATTGATCAAATGGAAGATACATGAGAGTGAATGGGATTTGAACACAAATGAGATGAGATGAAGTGTTGGGTGGGAGCAATGAACTTGTGATATGTCACGAGGTAAGAACAAGAACTGCGCACGGCTCACACCAACCAGTCAATAGTTACTAGCCCACCCAGTAGGGGTCATGTTCTTACCCTATGAAATATCACAAGTTCATTGCTCCCACCCAACACTTCATCTCATCTCATTTGTTCAAATCCCATTCACTCTCATGTATCTTCCATCTGATCAATAGTTAAGTCGGGACTTTGAAAAATTTTCATTCCTCCACTTGGCCGTATATTGGGCATTTCTCTATTTTATGTAAAATTAAAAGGAACTTACTGATATAGGTAAGGCCGAACACATTTGACATCAGGCCAAGCAAAAATCCGCTGACACAGCAAATGAGTTGAAGGGCGCTGGTAGAGTATACCAAGGACTGATAGATGCCAAACAAACATGCTTGGATTCCGAAGAAGTGACAACAACCCAATAACACCTGATCTTCCATGATATCACGACGATATGACCAGAATTGACAACAAATTGAAAGAACGAACTAGAGCTGTTCGACGAACAAGACTTTCTTCTCCGAGGTCAGAATAGCGAATGAGGAAGAAGACGAGGTCAAAATTGGCCAAGAATTTCCTGCTTTGATTTGTTGTGGTTGAAATGTAAAGAAGTGGGTGACATGGCAAGAGAAGGTGGGGGAACAACCCGGGTATTCTTTAAACTCCATCCGTATGCCAAGGCCAAGGCCAAGGCGAAGCCCCGTCCTCCCCTTCTTCTTCCTACATAAATCCAATCCAACCCTCTACGTGACATGTGACATTTCCTTAGCCAATCAGCTTAGGCGTGGCAAATATTCCAATTCAAATCATTCACTGCAAAAAGTGACACATTGGGATTGAGAAACAAACGAAGGTTTATGCATGCAGCAACATGCAAAAAATTATTTGTCAACTCATGAAATAAAATGAAACAAAATTCTGTCTGCATTTATTGTTTCGTTTGAACGATTGAGATTTTAATTATGATTTAGGTAATATTTTGATATTTCCATGATATGTCAGATTTTATGTCTGATTGAGCATAATAGGTCAGAGTGATTCCAGAGTCCAAACTCTAGAGATGATAAATCAGGAAACATTAACCCAAACCCCAGGCCATTCAAACAATGAATATTTTTCAAGTAAATTCACTACTGTAAACTTTTAGCATGAAATGAAGGAGTACCTGGAACCTCCAAGTCACTCATCAGTGAATAAATGATTAGGATGCTGCAAGAACAATAGACCCAAGGAAAAACACGTAAATTAGTAGTGTTCAGACATTTCTTTGGCGAATAACCTGCTTCCTTTGACGTCTCAATTACAACCCTGTCATGGCATGGCAAGGCAAGGCAAAGGCAAGGCTAAATCCTAATTTGAAGGCCCGATTCTCTCTGTTCCTTTATTTTGCTTACCCTTGCATGTTGCGTATTGCTATTGCTTTGCAATGCAAAATGACTCAAATGTGTAATTCTGCTAATTTACACTCTGAACTCAGAAAATCTGGCCCATGAGTGACGGAACGTGTAGTAGCACATTATAATCTAGTTTAATAACTCAAACAAGAGTTTGATTATGTACACCTCATAAATCCATCAGATTAGGTGAAGCCCTAGTGGCAATTTGGACTGGAAATGATAGGTTATCCTGGAGCATGAACCAAGTGATTAATAATTAATGACTTGAAGGAATTATACGGAAAGGGACTGAGGACTAGTGGAGGTCATCATGATTTATCTTTGTGTTCAATCCATTCCCAATTCCCGCACAGTTTATGATTGCCATTCACGAGAGACTGGAGGGAAATAAATGCCACATTATGGTATGAATTGGCGATTAGCACGGAGCGTGAGTCTTGCAGAAAAATATTCATCATTTTATTCTGTTCTTTTTAATCCTGTTGGACTCGGACTCGGATTTTACCCCACACGATCATTTTCTTCTCTCCCTATGAGTTTGACAATGCAGAATGCAGTTGCTTAGTTTGTGTGTGCTGCAGTGCAACAATTCCAGTTTAAAATACAAGAATTACTTCAATACATTTGCCATCTGGATTTGTGCATGTGCATCTGCATTGCATCTCCAGCAAAGACGAGGAACTGGCTGAACGAGTGTTCGGGTCACGATCTCATAACATTTGTCCATAATGACAAGACATGAGACATGACAGGGGAATTCTATCTAATGATCATTTCCATCATTCTAATGAACAGCTCTTTTGGGAAATATTGCCGCTTTATGAGAGTTACAAGCGATTTGCAAATAAATTAGCTGTTAACTAAGGTAATTCAGTCGTTATAATCAAGAATTTCCGACCGACCGCACGTGGAATAAGTTTGATCGGACTCAGCGGACGTTCAGTCTCGAGTCTCGAGACATTGTTTACTAGAAATTTATAAGTGTATCTTGTACCTGTTCATGTGCGTATATGTACTACATGAGAAAATGTGTTTCTGTATCAAAATAAACAATTCCAGTACTAACGCAGCAAAGGATTTTGTTTCCTGATATGAATATGATAAAGTTTGTCCACGAAAGACGTGAAGTTTGTGAAATTTTCAGACAGGGATATGGATAGTGAGATTATAAGTTGAAAATTGGTAGAAAGTACGGAAAGTAAACAAGGTCGAGTCGACCTGTCCTGTTAATAAGATTTGTCTCCATTTGTCTGTGTGCCCGTAATAACGGAGATTTAGACTATAGACTAAATCCCGAAATGAAACTCACAACCACAGGCAAGAGCGAGCAGAGCATTGACAATTTCATCATAACTTCTGCATACAGCATCAAACAAATCAAATTAAAACAGGCACACACACAGCAGGAAATAGGATGATCGGCATGAAAGTGACAGATTCCCTTTGATTGGAAAATGGAACGGAAATGCAAATTAAAATCAACTTTTCCTCTTCATACAAGTTCAAAGCTCAACGTGGCAAGGGTTTCAAAATATCAATTAAGTCAAGTTGGCAATGACGTTAGTATGAAATTTAATAACCTGACATAAACTGGCTTTGACGTGAACGTGCTACGCAATAATAAAATCAGGTCTCGAAAGTCGTAAACCAATTTACCACTCGATTAGAATCGCTTACTATTTACGCAGTTAAAATAATTGCAAGTTGAGTCAGCAAATTGTAAATGCAGAGGAAATACTTGCAAATTTCTTGGCCATACTAGAACCAAGAACGAATACAATTTAGTTTTTTTGCTCCTTTCTTTGAAAATGAATTCCTTTTCTTTATTCCAGTCCAGTCACCCAATCTGCAATTGCAACAAAGTAATTGCCACCTGTGAAATGATGCGAAAAATAAGTGCCTCCCTCCTCGTTTGCCAGTTTCCGCCCGTTATTGTCGGCATGAATCCCCCACACAGAGCTAATAAACATCAAACCGTTTATTTCGACAAGTCATTTTTTATGCCCTTCTCACAAAGTAAAGTGTGGAATTCGCAATATACGTCCTATACAGAATAATAACATTGTACATGATGTACCCTTGCCATTCTTTGTTGTAACAAAGGAAAAAGAAAGGAAAAGGGTTGAGTCATTCGTGTCTGCACTCTGCGCATTAAGAATTTCTCCTTGTTTTGATTAAATTATCAAGACTGCTTACAAATTATTTGTGTGATAGTGTACCCTTTTTGGGCATTTTTGGCCATATACCGGATCCACTGTGAAACTTTTTATTTTTTTCAAAAATAAGCACTTTCTTAGCGGAAGCCGAAGCTCAGCATCGATCTAAGCGTTGAAAGGAATAAGACATACAGTATATTCCACGTACCTGTCATCTTAGCTAGCCATTTGTTGTAATATTATTTCCATACACAATCATTATAGGGATTAAAACAATGAAGAAAACATTTTCCCATGATCCGTCCTGGATTTGGTTCATTGGCTAAAGAATGTAGTTTAAAATAATATAATATTCAACTGTCAAATCATGAACTGCTTACAAATTATTTGTGTGATAGTGTACCCTTTTGGGCATTTTTGGCCATATACCGGATCCACTGTGAAACTTTTTATTTTTTTCAAAAATAAGCACTTTCTTAGCAGAAGCCGAAGCTCAGCATCGATCTAAGCGTTGAAAGGAATAAGGCATACAGTATATTCCACGTACCTGTCATCTTAGCTAACATGTGTTGTAATATTATTTCCATACACAATCATTATAGGGATTGAAACAATGAAGAAAACATTTTCCCATGATCCGTCCTGGATTTGGTTCATTGGCTAAAGAATGTAGTTTAAAATAATATAATATTCAACTGT
The DNA here is from genome assembly GCA_009869925.1 of Thalassaphorura encarpata. NCBI lineage: Eukaryota > Metazoa > Arthropoda > Collembola > Poduromorpha > Onychiuridae > Thalassaphorura > Thalassaphorura encarpata. The sequence goes on from WJEZ01000713.1 coordinate 23,459, forward strand.
CAAATCATGCATTGTACCATGGAACTCAATATTCATTTTTACTCAATCTGTACCTGTGTCATTAGATTTTTATAAAAACGGTTTTACGAATATCTTAATATCTTTTAATAATTAGATTTTTATTTTAACTTCAAAGTAGGCAAATGATTTTAAAAACTTTTAATTCTGACCTGTGTTGTACTTGGAAAAGAAAGGGTTATACGATCTCATCGCATGTAGAGATGTAGTTAATAAGGGTAACATAAGTAAGTCCCTTGAGTCCATGAATATGAATGAGGTTAGGTTGAGATGAGATGAGAGGTCCGGTCCAAAGGGCTAAAGATTAAGTTATGTAATACATTATTATGGCACTCTCGAAACGCTACTTTTTATTCCTACTTCCTACAACAACATTAGAATACAATCCTTTACCTAACATTTTCTTATTACACAAGTGTAGTAGTCGTTTCATTTCAGTCCAGTCCTTCTTCCTTGGGTTATTTGGATAGAATAACATTGTTTCTTTGGATTTGATGACAT
>WJEZ01000714.1:0-23977 GCA_009869925.1 Thalassaphorura encarpata
CTAGTCCAGGGAAAATATCAGTAATGATTCCTTTTTTCCATGAGTTCCGAGGCAATAGATCGTCAACAAGGATCACTACATCTCCAATCCGTATTGGCAAGGCATTTTCATTCCATTTCTCTCTCTTCTGAATTGTGGGTAGATACTCCTTTACCCAGCGTGACCAGAAATGGTCGGCCATCCTTTGGGCATACCTCCATTGCTTTCTGAGGAGTAGATCCGCATCTTCAAATTCAGCTGCAAGTGATGGTCCCATGAATGTGGATGGGCGCAGAAAATGGTTCGGTGTCAAACATTCGGGATCTTCGGGGTCATTCGAAGAGTGGGTCAGTGGTCGTCCGTTCACAATGTTTTCGACTTCAGTCAACAATGTGAGCAGGGTATACTCCTTTGGATTTTGTTCCTTTAGAAGTCTGTTGAGAGTCTTCTTCACTGTTTGAACTAGGCGTTCCCAGCTCCCTCCCATGTGGGGTGCTGCTGGAGGAATAAAATGCCATTTAATTCCGTGAATGGCTAGCTTCGAGTGAAGAACCGGATTATTCAAATTGTCTAGGCATCTTTTTAATTCTTCATTGGCTCCTACAAAATTAGTGCCATTGTCGGAATGCATATTTTCAGGTTTCCCACGACGGTTGATAAACCTCATCAATGTCATGAGCATTTGGTCAGTTTCAAGGGAAGGTGACAATTCCAGGTGAATTGCTCTAGTCGTCATACATGTGAAAAGAACTCCCCACCTCTTCTCGTGACGTCGTCCGATTGTGACAGTCATCGGACCGAAGTAATCGACACCTGTCGATGAAAATGCCGGTTTATTCATCTGGAGACGGCAAGGGGGAAGGTTTCCCATTTGGGGTGGAACAGGATTGGCTCTTCTGTTGCGACAATCCTGGCAACGATTCCAAGCTGATCGGACGGCGGTCCTAATGTCAAGAATCCAAAACTTTTCTCTCAAAGAACAAACAACTCTTTCTTGACCACAATGAGCTCCCTCTAAATGGGCTTGGTTGATAATCAACTTCGTGATTGGATGTTTTGGATCCAAAATAACCGGGTTATAACTCTTCATCGGGACCCCAGGGATATCTTGAATCCGTCCTCTCATTCGAATCAGGTTATTCTCGTCCAGAAACGGATTTAATCTCATTATTCGAGAATTCTTCGGTGGTTGTTTGTCTTTTTGGAGGCACAAATATTCCTCTCCGAAGGAATCCAATTGAACCTTCCTCCAGAGCATTCTTTCAGCTTGTTGAGTTGTGTCTACGCTATAGAAGTTCATCTTCTCTCGTGAAGTACCATGGCTCAACTTATTGTTCCAAATTTTTGCAGCCGTTATGACTGCGGCTGTGGCTCGAACAATTCGGGTGAAAGATGAAAAACTGTCAGCTTTGGGAACTGGGATATCGGTTGGGTCATCCAGGATCACAGCTGCACACAGTTCTTCATTTTCAGGTTCCATTGAGGATTTGTCATTTTCGACTGGCCATTGATCTTCACATTCCTTCAAAAATTCAGGACCAGTGAACCATCGTCCTTGAGGATTGAAGTCACATGGTTTACATTTTCGTGTTGCGTCATCTGCAACGTTGAGTGCCGAGGGAATCCATCGCCACTGCTCGACCATTGTTGTCTGTAGAATTTCACCCACTCTGTTGCTCACGAAGCGGTCGAATCTTCCAGATGTTGATCTAATCCAACCAAGCACAGTTTTGGAATCTGACCAAATCACTAAATTTTCAAATTCGATTCTTGATTCCTTTCGAATTGATTCCGCCAAGCGGCTTCCTATGACAGCTGCCTGCAATTCGAGTCGGGGGATCGTAAGGGGTTTCAATGGGGCGACTCTGACTTTAGCTGCTACAAGGGAGACTTCGACATTTCCATTTCGCTCCGCTCGAATATAGGCAGCAGCATCAAATGCTTCCTCACTTGCATCAACGAAAACATGAAGTTGATTTTGACTACGGTTTAATCCAGGGGCATAACATCTTGGGATGCGAACTTCAGTCACTTTCCTGATTTCTTGAACCCACTCCCTCCATTGGTCGTTCAGGGGGGCGGGAATTTGTTCATCCCAATCAACTTTTTCTTTCCAGGCCGACTGAAGTAGAATTAATCCTTTGATTTTGAAGGGGGCAATAAATCCTAAGGGGTCATACATGGACATCACCAAGCGGGCCATTTCTCGTTTGGTGGGTATCTTCTCACAGTTCAAAATTTGTTCTGGTACTTTGTAGTAGTTTACCTTAAATGTGAAGGTATCAATGTCAGCGTTCCACCAAAGTCCAAGAACACGTTCAATTGGTAGTTCAGTTTTTTCATCCAGACTTTTGACTCCAGAGGCTCTGAGGTCTTCTGGGATTCTTTCCAATACTGAGGGTGAGTTGGACAAAAATTTGCATAATTTGAAGTCCGCCTTAGCATTGATTCCAATGACTTCTGGGATCAGTCGGTTTGCATCTTCTTCGTCCCAAGAGCATCCCAAATAGTCATCCATATAGAAATTGTCCATAATTTCTTGGGCTGCCTCGGGAAAGTCCATTTGATTTTCCAAAGCAGTTTTGTTTTTGATGTATATAGCGGTGGACGGTGAAGAAGTCGCACCGAATATCATCACATTCATCTGGTACATGTCAGGATCTCTTGTCCGGTTCATTCCTCTCCAGAGAAACCGTTGAGCGCATAAATCCTCGTCCCTGATGAGAATCCGATGAAACATGTCGGTAATATCAGCAGTAAAGCCAATGGGTCGTTCCCGAAACCTCCATAAGACTGCTTGCAAGTTGTTCTGGAAATCTGGGCCAGTCAGAAGCGCACTGTTTAGGCTTATTCCCTGAGATTTCGCTGCAGCATCATAAACAAGTCTTAGTTTCCCGGGTTTGTTGGGGTTCAGAACTCCGAAGTGAGGCAAAATCCAAGTCTTGGGAGTGCTGACATTCGCTTCATCTGATGTCAACTTCCTGATATAACCCTTTTCCTGATATTCCGAAATTTTCCTACAATATTCATGGGCAAAGTCTGGATTGCGATCCATTTTTCGTTCTTGCATCTTCAGACGGGCAAGGGCGTTTTCCTTACTGGGGGGCATCGATGTGGAATCGGATTTCCATAATAGTCCGACTTCCCATTGGGATTCGTTAGTTCTTTTTGAAGTTTCCTCTAGGATTCTTAGGGCTTTCAGGTCTTCCTTAGATCTGGAGGCATTTTCAGTAACTCTAACTCCGAATTGTTCCGTAGAGAAGAATTCTTCCATCATAACATGGGTTGTTCTATCATCATTCATTCCTTGGACGTGACACATTGTCACTGAGCTACAGGATTCACCTCCTCCACCAACTGCCCAACCCAACTTGGTTCGAGTGCCCATTGGTCCATCATTAGACTCTAGGATCTCATGATGAGCGGTCAGTTTTGCATTGTCAATGCCAATGAGGATCATAGGGTTTACTTTGTGCATGGATATCATGTTGAGTCTTTTCAGATGAGCCCAACGTGACTTCAATTGCTTGACATCCAAGCTGTAGGGTTTTAGTTTGAACTCTTCAACAGTTCTGACATTCTTCATCAAGAAGGAATTAGCGCCTGGGAAGTCACCTTGAATTTTCAAGTTAATCCGCTCTGATTGCTTCTCCTCCTTGGGGGTTTGGTCGAACCATTGCACACGCAACGGCTCCAAAGTTCCTTGAATTCCGAGTTGTTTAGCCAAGTCTGCTTGGATCATCGTCACTGTTGATCCTTCATCAAGTAAAGCATGAGATTTGACCGTTCCATTCGGACCAGACAATACGACAGGAATAACTCTGAGTAATGGTTGACTGGAAGCACCATCGTTGCTCGAATGAACATTTTCTGTGGGATTTGCTCGTTCACCTTGGGGGCGGACGTAGTGTAGAATAGGATGGTGGTTGGCATGGCAACCCTCTACTCCACACGTTTTATCCTTTAACGGGCAATTTCGACCAAGATGTTCTCCCTTGAGACAACGGAAACATAGATTCAAACCTTTCACGAATTTCCATTTCTTGTCCGAATCTTCCTTCATGAATTTTCGGCAGATGTCCAAATTGTGACCCTTACGTTCACAAAACAAGCATTCGGATTTGGCCATCGAATTTTGCTCTGCTTTTTGGGGGACTTCCACTGCATTGACGTGGAACTTCTTCTTTTCCTCTCCGACTTTCTTCTCAGGCTTTTCTATCGACTTGAAAGTTCGGGCTTGGCAGAAAGCTGAAGCTAATTTAGACATAAATTGATTGAAATCGCGTAGATCCATCTTGTCTTTCTCAAGTTTCTTCATGGTCCACATCGTTCTTAGGCTCCCATGTAGTTTCTGTTCTAACTCAACCATGAGCTGTGGGTTCTGGAAATACTCTTCGTGGTCCAGGGCTGTGACGTTGGCCACGAGTGTCGTTACGGCATTGTTCAGGGCAAGAATAGTTTCAGGTTTTTCTTCTCTGACATCCGAAACTTTCTGTACCTTGTTGATTAGGCCCCAGATGATCTGCTGAGGCTGGCCAAAATTCATTTTCAGCTGCTCCATGACAAGTGCAACGTTCTTAGAGCTGAGCAGCAGTCCGGTGGCCACCTCCTTGGCTTCACCTTTGAGGCACTTTATGAGGCGGGACATATTGTCAGTATCGGAGAATCCAAATAACTCCGTTGTTTCTGTGTAGCGGCTTAAGAAGAATGGCCAGTCCAAAGGATTTCCGTCAAATACTGGAAGATCTTTTGAAACTGATTGACGGGCCAAAATCTTCGTAAGCTTCTCTTCTGTTGAACTGCCAGTCAGTCCAACTCTGATGGGATCAACAGGGGTCGTCGGTTGAGGGGAAACGGGTCGAGACTCAGGTGGGGCAGTAGGTTTGGGACTTGGACTTCTATTCTGAGCCCACCGTTGTACCTTTTCGTCAACTTTCATTTGGTTGAAGGCACTGAGGAAATCGTCCTCGAGGTCAAGGTCATCACCATCTACTCCTTCCTGTTCATAAATCTCTTCCAAATTGATTTGATGTTCCAACTTGAGGATTTCCTTCTTGTTGGCTAATTCTTTTTCCTCCAATTCCATTTGGAGCATTTTCCTCTTGGTATCCAGCTTTGCCTGGAGAAGGAGTTTTTTCAAAGTTGACGATAAGGATGATGGGGCCTTGTGATGGTCAGACTCAGAGCTGGTTCCACCATTTTCCTCCATATCTTCCTTTCTCGTTAAAGGGGTTCGTTTCATCAAAGGCGACTTGACCGGTTTTGGGCTTCTGGTCAGTTTGGGAGACATAATCGGCTTTGGGGACTTACTATTTTCTTCCCTCTTCCGGTCAAGGTTTGGGAATTCATATCCCTCTTCTTCGGGACCAATCACAGTACGGTGTTTAAAACACGTGTTAAACCCATAAGTAAACTTAGCAGTTTACATTGATATCTGTATGGGTGTAGTGGTGACCAGGCAAATATTATTAAATAATTTTAAGTTTAATATTGTATATTACATAAACGTAGTACTAGAGACATGGTGCATGGACTCGGCTATGGTAGAAGTATCAACTATGTATGCATTTAACATGTGAGTGGCATTGACGGACAAATGTCATCAAATTGAGTAGATTTAATTGAACTTAATTTATTTCATTGAAGTCCATACAACATTATTTCTTTGTGGGACAACGTCTGACGAAATTGAAGCTCATTGTCAGGGTTGTATGTTGGAACGTTAGTTGCTATTTCTGTGCTGTTTGTAGTGAAATATGATCATTCGGCAAAATTCATATCCCTTGAAATTTGTTAAAATCAATTTAAAATTAAAAAATGTCTGACGAGTCTCTAATTTTGAGTTTAAGTTCGAACGAATTTGCTTTTATATCGGGAGCTGTCATTCCAATTGGATTGCTTGGAATCATCGGGAATTGTCTGAGTGCTTTAGTATTGAGGAGAAAAGGAATGAAATCTCCATCCAGTACAATTCTCCTTGGTCTAACATTTTTTGACCTCATGATTTGCATATCTTTTACAATTTTCTTTGCAATCAGTGTTGAATATTATTACAAGAATGAGCAAAGTCCATATTCACACATGGGATTGGATATTATAGTTTATTTTGTTTATCCATTTTCAAGAACTGGTAAGAAAAGATTTTAAAAGAATAGAGCTTGATGTAATTATGACTTGAATTTCAGCCTATACTGGATCAGTCTACGCAACTTTGCTGATTAACATTGAAAGATATTCCGCCGTTTGTTGGCCAGTTTCTACGAGAGGGAAAACCGTGAGAGAAGCTCGGATCAGCGTTCTTTGCGTCCTCGTCCTTGCTATTTTGATCAATGCAATTCGATGGTTTGAAAATGCTGAAATTTCAATACCTGGGTCTGAAGATTCCAGTGCAGAGGAAATCAACGAACTATTCTCACATCCACTTTTTCTATTATATTACGAAGGAATTTTTTGGATTGGAATTATGTACGTAATTCCCTTTGCCCTCATTGGAGTTTTGAATTATCGAATCTGGACACAGGTAAAAATAGTCATTCAAAAGTCAGCACTGAAAATAAATAAAAATTCTTTCCCATAGTTAAGGATCATGAACTCGGCTCGCCAGCAACTCACAAATAGTCAAACTTCGGATATTTCATTAACAAAAATGTTGTTGACAGTCGTCCTCGTATTTTTTCTTCTTAATTTGATCAATTGTTCATTTGTCGTCGCTGGAATTTTATCAACAGGGACAAAAAGATTTGATCAAGAAACGATCAGTAATATTCCCATCCTGATAAATTCATCTGTCAACTTTATCGTGTATTGTGCTTGTGGACAGAAATTTCGGAAAGAACTGCTCCAAATGTTGAATTCTTGGGATGCATGTCTTCGAAGGAAGAAAAAAATGGAAATTGGTTCGATAAACAATGCAATCTCAAACGGGAATACTCGAGAAATAAAAGTGTGAAACTAAGACTTACAACTCGATCAGTTTATAATTAAGTGAAATATTTTTAATGAATAAAGACAATTTCATCCACATTACATCTTAAGTGCACGGTGCTACATGATAGACGAATTATGACTTAATCTAAACTAAATTATAAGACTTAATTAGGATTCTCAGGTCCATTTTACTGGTTATTCGGTAATTTTTTTAATTTTCAAGAAGCAGCTAACGTCGAGATTCATCATGAACAGGACAATGCTGATTAGACACCAGAATTATAATACAACCATACAACCATGTTTACGGATTAAATTAGACAGGTTTATTGGACTGTGCCCCTGGCCTTAGTTAGATGTTGTTTTTCTGCTAATTCCTTGCTATTCTAATAGTTTCTTTTTAAACAACTCTCGCTTTGCTTTTAATGAAGAAATAACAAGAATTATTTATTAATTAAACGAAATGGGCTCGAAAGTTAACTGAATTAATTCCGAGTGATAAATTTAACTAACACAGTGGCAGTGTAACTTTAATTATTTTGGTTGAAAGTCTAGTACTGTATAATACAACCATACAACCATGTTTACGGATTAAATTAGACAGGTTTATTGGACTGTGCCCCTGGCCTTAGTTAGATGTTGTTTTTCTGCTAATTCCTTGCTATTCTAATGGTTTCTTTTTAAACAACTCTCGCTTTGCTTTTAATGAAGAATTAACAAGAATTATTTATTAATTCAACGAAATGGGCTCGAAAGTTAACTGAATTAATTTCGAGTGATAAATTTAACTAACACAGTGGCAGTGTAACTTTAATTATTTTGGTTCAGGTTATTTGGATGAAAGTCTAGTACTGTTACAACATTTGCCATTTCCAATCTGTATCCACATTTTATGCATTTCAATATTTTGTGTACTCAACTGGAATATGAAGGCTTACTTGTTCCATTATTCTTTCTCATTCAGCGTTCTACGCAGTTTAGTGTAAATAAGATCATTAGTAATTTTAAAATGTTCACTGGTATAAGGATACCATATCGCCCTAATTTGCTAAAATATTGTGTCTTAATTATACTTTTCGCAATAATTATTTTAATCTACAATTTCTATAACATCACATATCATAGCCCAACGTTAAGGGTAAGTGTGGCCTCGTTATTCAGCTCTGCTAATGTAGATAAAGAATATGGCTGGATTCTGGAAGAAAGGAGAAAAGCTAGAGAAGAAAATGTGGATGAATTTGTAATTTCAGTCCTGGAGGAATATAAATATAAAAGAAGTAAATCTTGCTCTAGCCTCTAAAAAATTCCTAGCGTGGAGTAATTACGATGACGAAATACTCGAGAATGAGGGATGGGTTCAGCAGTGGTTAGGTCAGAACGGCATTGCTGCCCAAGTTCCGACACAACTAAAATATTCTGCAGAACGAAATTGCCAAAAATGAGTCATTTAATCGGCTTTTGAGTGAGATGATATCTTTGAATCGTACAGTTCGTGATAATAGAGACCAAGCGTAAGAGTTTTCTATTAACCCGTCATTATATATTCTAACTTCACAGCATTCTGATATTTTTCCAGATGTACAAAACTACAATATGGAAATGATCTGCCAGATTGCAGTGTTGTAATAATTTACACTAATGAGGCTTACAGCGCACTTCTTCGGACAATTCATTCTGTCATAAATAGAAGCCCGGAACATTTGCTCAAAGAAATTATCCTCGTTGATGATTTTAGTGACAAAATAGATTTACAAGGAAAATTAGAGAGATATTTAGCAACTAAATTTGCTCCGAATAAAATCCGTCTGGTAAAATTGCTCAGAAGATCTGGACTAATTCGAGCTAGAATGATTGGTGCTCATTTGGCTGTTGGGAAAGTTATTGTATTTCTGGATGCACATTGTGAGGCAGGGCCTGGATGGTAAGTGTCCAAAATTATTGAATTTTAAAAATGATAGGCTTAAATTAAAATTTCTAAATAGGTTGGAGCCTATGCTGCACCGTATTAAAGAAAAACGTACGGCAGTGCTATGTCCCATCATCGACATCATTGACCCAAACACCTTAGAATATAAAGTTGGTTACGACAGTTTCCAAATTGGTGGATTCGTCTGGGCTGGGCATTTTCGTTGGATTGATATCCCCGACTATGAAATCAAACGAAAAGAATATCCGCATTCACCCACGAGGTCACCAACTATGGCCGGTGGGCTATTTGCGATTGAACGAAATTATTTTTGGGAAATTGGATCATATGACCCGGGAATGGAAATCTGGGGTGGGGAAAATTTGGAAATGTCGTTTCGGGTGAGTCTTCAAAAATTGATCCAGTAATTACAAAAAGCTTGAGTTGGCACTCATCGAACATCAGGTTTGGCAATGTGGCGGGTCACTCGAGACAATTCCATGCTCTCGCGTTGGACATATTTTCAGAGATTTTCATCCTTATACCGTTCCAGTCAAATACTCAGATACGATAGGTCCAAACACGGCAAGACTTGCTGAAGTCTGGATGGACAATTACAAGAATTACTATTACAGAAATCGCCCTGACCTCAAGGTACAATCCTTAAATCCTGAATAATTCTTTTCGTCATGTACTCTTACTAATTTTAATATTGTCCTCTGACCTTTTCATAGGTCAACGCAGAAATGATCAACGTATCCAGTCGTCTAGAATTAAGAGAACGCTTGAAATGTAATACCTTCAGATGGTATCTTGACAATGTTTACAAAGAACAATTCCGATTGGATGAAAATTCTGTGGAATTTGGGCAGGTTCGTCATCTTTTCTTTCATAAAATTGCAGAATCACAATCACGGCATAAGTCGTTGTTTGAATATTTCAGGTTGGAAATCCCAGTTCCAAGAAATGTCTAGATTATATGGAACAAGATGAACTCATGATAGAGAGCTATCGGCTGGGAGTCAAGGATTGTAACTTGCGAGGTTATCCTGGACAGGTAAAATATACCTGGAATAGAACAAAAAACTAAATGCACTTGCTTTTGTAATTGCATTGCTCTAATAGCGCTACTTTGTGCACTCCAGATATTTTATTTGACCAAGAATGGAGAACTACGACGAGAAACTCACACTGCAATAATAAAAGGAAATGATAGTCATGTGGAAATGCTTCGATCCGATCGATTAGTTCCTACTCTCACCTGGGAATATAAAAATCAAACACTAAGGCATATAATTTCTCGAAAATGTCTGACGGTTGGTCAATCTCAATCTGATGCTACGAGCGAGCCATCATTAACTGTAGAAAATTGTACTTCCTCTCTCCCATCACAAGTATGGATATTTAGATACTAACTATTAAACTAATTAACCAATTGGGAATTAAGGAATGAAACGTATTGTTTTAACTCAATCACATCGTAAAAAAATAAATATTTTTCTTTCCGGAACCATGCTACTCATTTTAAAGTCCAATGAAGTCAGTCAATTGCCGACTGTGCTACATTTAAGTCGAACAAGGATGAAGTGTACGTGAGCCTGAATCTATAAAATATTAATAATTGTTGGAAGACGCCATTGTCGTCGCATCGCAAGAATTATGAAATTTATTTACTAGGTTGAACTGACAACTGATCCTTTTCGCATAACTTTGACAGTATCAAATTAGAGGCTCATCAAGAGGTTCTGATTTTCTGATCTGATTAAATATCTCACTACACTACAAGACAATCTACATTAAACTTTTTATGAATTTATCACATTACATCCGCCCGATACTGAAATGAAATTTTTAATTTTGTGGTGTATCATCTCTTCATTAGTCTTTAAGTTTGACGTCGGAGCTTCCACTTTACGAAATGACCAGGAAGCAAACACAGGTAAACCCCATTATAATTATGACAATACGTTCTCTTTTACGTTGAATCTTAAAAAAATTATTCTAACGTTTCAGTCCCTGATTTACGATATGTACCGGAAATTCTGTTAGTCCCGCCACCTGCACAAGTTATCAACAGACCTAACCCCAAACCATCTGCTGTAGTAGTTCCAGTCGATGCAAAATGTCCACCAAAATCGGGCGTATCAGATTGTCAACCCGAAGACTGCATGACATCTGGATGCTCAAAAGGAAAAATTTGTTGCCCGAAACCATGTGGAGGAACCTGGTGCGTCAAGCCCAGGAAGGCTTAGAATTCGATATACAGCATATGAGTTTTTGAAATAAATAAACCAAATGTAAACCAATGTTAAATTTTATTTTAATCATTTGATAAAATCCTCTATATCGAGACATGTCATTTGACATGATTTATTTAGCCGTAAGTACTACCTTGAGTAACTCCACCAGTGTTACTGTTGTAGGTAATATAATTACTTGGCCCTGTTTGAGTCACACAAGAAGTCGCTCCAGTATTTTGGTTTGTGACGTAGTTGATTGGATATCCTTGATTAGTATAGCCAACATTACAAACGCTGGATGTAGTTCTATCGCTGTTTTGAATATATGTAGTTCCTCCTGTCCCATTGTAATTTGGATAAGTTGTCCCTGCATTGTATTGTCCAGGACCATAGTACGTGGGTTGAGCTGGGGATGAGCATTGGACTGGAGTAGCTGCTGGATAACGGACTGCGCATGTGTTGGCCCCATTGTAGGTCCCATACCTGCATGAAGTTTGTTTTGGGAAATAACATGTTGTCCCTGGGGCATAGGTCGCTGTTGCGCCAGCAGGGTAGTTGACATAGGTGCCGCTATTGTAAGTTTGTCCATTAGAGTATGTAGTCGTTGGGTAATAGACTGTGCAAGGAGTTGGGTAAGTCACAGTGGCTCCTTGTGGGTAGTAGATGGTTGAGCCACCATTGTAAGTATTGGTGGTTCCAGATGCATACACTCCAGTTGACGTGGCTGGATGTGTCATGGAATAAGTTCCATATGTCTTGGTTGATGGAGCTTCAGGGCTTGTAGCCTGTAAATAAAATTAATTAATGTTTTATAACTTCTGCCGGGGCATTATGAGACTGTCATTTATTTACCAGAATAACTCCCAACGATTGGAGAAGAGCAAATGCTGCTAAAAGCTTCATGGTTGGTTATCTTTTGACTGCTACTTTTATCAAAGAATCAGTTGACCAATTTTGAAGGACCTTAATTGTGCCACTGCCTTGACATTGCTCTATTTATACCAAATTTACAAACTATCTTCTGTTCATGAATCACGTGTTCTGTTGCCCTAATTTAAACCGCAACACTTGACTTCTCAAATGACATTCAGAAAAATTTCATAGATAAAAATAGAGATGAAAAGAAAAAATTGTGAGATGACAACATTTACACATTTCGCCATTGTATCGTTGATTGTTCAGACGATCGAATGACGCACGAAGATTTATACCAAATTTACAAACTATCTTCTGTTCATGAATCACGTGTTCTGTTGCCCTAATTTAAACCGCAACACTTGACTTCTCAAATGACATTCAGAAAAATTTCATAGATAAAATTAGAGATGAAAAGAAAAAATTGTGAGATGACAACATTTACACATTTCGCCATTGTAGCGTTGATTGTTCAGACGATCGAATGACGCACGAAGCTGTGCAAACTTTGGAGTAATAAATTGTTCATTTTGCTAGATTTCAGGCGCAGAAAAAAGAATGAGATCAGATTAGTTGATAAAATTTTCCAGGAGCTAGAAGCACCGCAATATTTGTTTTGATCTGGTCATATTAATAATCTAGAGCATCGAAACCAAAACTGGGATTGTGGTTGCACTCAATATGTGTAAGAATTATATTGTAATCATTTATCATTTCATTTGCAATGTATAAATAATACGACGTTCTATATAATGGAATGAAAATAGTTTGATTTAGGGACAACGCTGACACCTCAAGGTTAAAAAATATATAGCTTGTGGAATTGGAGTGAAAAATAAATATATCGGGCAGATTGTGATTGCGAATTGAATTTATTGATTGAAATTCTACTACAATGTTCCTTAGATCATTATTATTAATCTTTGTGGTTCTGCTGGTTCTTCTCCAAAAAATCTCCATGGTTCTTCCTCTTCTTTGGTACATTCTTCTCCTTCTTTCTTGCAAATGTACTTGCCACAGGGAACTTCTCCCTTGTTACAAAGTAAATCTTCGTCCTTGTGACATACCTTTTCTTCCTCTGAATAACAACCCCAGCTTCCACAAGCATTTTGATTCAAATCACAAAAGTAGTGTCCATATTGAGTTTCCACACAATGTTTTTCATCTGACGCAGGATTACATGACCATCCGCAAAGGACTTCAGATTTCAAACATACATTATCATCCAAGCATTGTTCCGTCTCATCATTGTAGCAACTGTAGCCGCAAAGTTTTTGAGTTTTGGAGCAAACCATTTTGTCATCTAGGCATACTTCATCCCCACCAGGGGTATAGCATAGGAAGGAACCGCAACGCTGTTGTTCTGTTGGGCAATCGACTGGTTCAATTGAAAATCCAGGATCAAAATCCAAGTGAGTCCCAGAGGGCATTGCCAGAGGTTGTTCTGTGATACAATAAAAATTTTAGTCAAATTAATAATTAGTATTGTATTCTCATTAAGGGGTCTAACCAATGATGTCGGCCAGGGAAAAGGCCGCGGAAGAGAAGAGCAGGATACAAGCCAAGGCGTTCATTGTGTATAAGAAATTCGAAAATGAATTGAAAAAAGTTCCATTTAAGTTGGATTTTTATATTCATACTTATATCTCTTGGAACAATTAATAGTAGTTAAACAAAGTGTCGAATTTAGAACCAAGTACTAGTGCATCGAAATGTCTTAGAACAAATAGAGCTTAATTCTAAGAAAAATTTAAGTGCATAAATTGAGCCTAATGTCAATTAGTGTTCGTTTTAGCTTATTTGTGCATTTTGGCATTATATTAACTCATATTGAGGTAATTGCACTAGCATTAATTACCCAAAAATATGCTGTATGCTGTGTTTCATTAAAAACCCTTCATAACTTAATTAATTCTAATCGAGCTAATTCAAAAAATTGGAATTAATTAAATGACTCTCACTAATTACCATGGTCAATATGCAGATTTGGCAAGAGCAAGAATTTTACATTTGAGCTGAGCATAAGGCATAAGCTTAACTATTTGTGGTTTCTTTAGTTCTTAATCAAGATTTATCTGGGCATTTTGATCAATGTCTCGCTCTAACCACCAATTTCTGATTATTCATCCTCACCTAATCTCATTCCACTTTGAAAAGTACGAAATCAAATTTAATTTTGAATAAATGAAATGACAAGAGAGAGCAGAATTGCCAAAAGCTATGTACGTCTCATTTCATTCATTCACTCATAAGGGCATCACTTACTTACTGACGACTTTAGTTATATTATTGCCATTTCATCCAAGGCATAAACATTTCTCTTCTTGTTCTTAATTTTAAACAATTGGAGGATTCGTGAGAAAAGAAAATGATGAGGAGAGAAAGGCAAACAAGGGAAGGTGATAATGAGCTATTGACAATGACAATGAGAGTAAATACTCATGATTACACTTCACTTGACTCAAACTCAAGTCCATTTCTCTTATTCTCATTTCTAACTATTGTTACAATATAAGCTTGTTCGTATTTCCTTCCAATAAGTCCATTTCTCTTATTCTCATTTCTAACTATTGTTACAATATAAGCTTGTTCGTATTTCCTTGCAATACGTTGAGGTATTAACGAAGTGAAAACAGGCAGTTATGCTCAATTACATTCTTCACTTTTGCATAAATTCCCATATATTAAAAATCCATGCGAAAAATGAAGGTGAGATAATTCTTATCAAGTTTTTGCGAAGTGTGTTCATATTTTATAATTAATTCAACTGAGTTGAGAAGAAAATTGAAGAGTAAGGGTGAAGTCAACTCTGAGTCTTGAAATTTTGAAGTGTACGACGAGAAAGTTAAGTCTGAAATTAATCCTAGTGGCACATTGACATAATTAAAATTCCAACGGAGAAAACGCATTAAAAATTGTAGAGTTTACACACAGAAGGCAGTATATTTTGATAATCACATTTTTGTTATAAGATTAATTCATATAAACCATAATCCCACACTCAGGTGTAATATTTGAACATAATTACTCAAATAATTTGTACAGACTGTAGTATACATCTTGAATTTTTGAACACGTCTGTTTTGCTCAACGCCCACACTCATATTGTTTATAAAATGGAAATTTAAAACCCTGCAAGCATTGCATTTGAATAGAAAAGAAATTGTGAGAAAATGAAGTCAATTTTTCACACGGTTTCGACAATTTTAGCATCTCTTGCATGGCATTACTACCTCCTGCCTTGCCCTGCACTGATTGAGTTTCATTTGCCTATTCCCGACATATCATATTCCTCTTGCGGTTTTATTTTAACCACATGGCACAATGCAAATTACATGCTAAGCTTAGTAGCTGTAAAAAAATTTATTTTTGTACACAGATGATTATACTAAAGAATAATTTGGGTAATTTAATTTTTTTTCAGTTCAATAGCTTTAAAAATTTCAATTTAATGTACTATACCAGAAGCTACTAGATTGATCTACCCACGCTAAAATCACAACATTACTCTGGATTAATAAACTCTTCACCCTATTATTATATCAAAACTGCCAATACAAGGAATAATTCAAGGAACGCAGCAGCAACAGCAGGAGTGTTGCAAATAATAAAAATGATTTTTGTATTCCTTCCTCGTCTGTCACTCAACTCAAAGGAATATCAAAACAGGGGAGTCTCTGCCTCTGCCTACGTTACCCTATTATTAGTGCTCTAGATATTTTTCCTTCTGGTATGATGATGTGAAGAATATCCAAAATAATAATAACACCTTAGCCACATCCACACTTGGCACAATGGAATAGAATATCCTTCTTCTGCCTCATGTCTATGTGATGTGAGATTCAATTTTTTCTTCCCTGTTTCTGTTTGCCTGCCACTGCCAGTAAAAATTTTTGCTTTGCTTTGCATGTGGCTGTGAATACAAACTCAGTCATTGGAATAGAATTACAATTCGAGACACTTTGAGGTTTTTCTCTCTTTCTTTTTGCAAATGCCAAATACGTAGGCCTAGGCTCAGGCCCAGGAAAAAAAGAAAATACGCAAATCCATTAGGATGACTGGCTTTGCAAAATCTTTTGCTTTCGTGAGAGAAACGGGATAGTTCGGGCAGCCAGCAGCAGCATGTGCAAATAAAAAAAGACGGAAGAGAATTTGTCCCCATTGTTGTGATTCTGTCCCACTCATTGTTTTAAGACAGATTGGAGTGGAAGTAAATTTTTTATTCGGATTAGAACAATAAGGGCAGGAGGAGTAGGCACAGCAGTGGCTTTGAGTTTATTATATGCAGTTTCAATTTGCCGTACTACTACTGGATCCCTGGTTTTGGGTTTTGGTTTTATGCAAGGAAGATTTTTGAGCTTTTTCACTGCATTGCTTGGTTGGTCCAACTAAGTGCAAGTAGCGAGTTCGTTTTAAAAGCACGTAGCTGTAGCTGTTTTATTTTAAACGCCAGCCAAAACCAAACCAAAACCGCACACAGGTGCAAACTGCACCGTGGCTAATCCCGAATCTACGAATTGAATTCTGGTTGGTTTGGACTTGGACAGTTAGTTGAATTTTGGACGGAAGAGCAAACACGTAGATTTAATTTATTATGGTTTTCAAATTCACACAAAGGCAGAGTATGCTGTGGGTTTTATTTAATTAAAAATGCATAATTTGTAATTTATGACTTGAATAATGTCCAATTCATTTGTTTTACATCGCGATGGTCAAAAGTATTTATTGTCTTTAGAAACACGGTCAGTAATGTCAAAAAAAAATGAAAATATTGCCCATGTTTTGATTAGACACGCTCGTCAACCATGAACAAATCTAATGATGATTCTGTCTGTTCTAAAATTGACAAGACAGCAACAGATGATTTAAATTTGATTGAACGTTCCTCAGAATCGCTCGTCCGTTTTTAGCACACTGTGTAACAGCAGGTGACAAAAAGTGACCCGCTTGCGCTTTGCTTAACGTCAGAAAACTAAACTAGGTATGTAGAATATTTACGTGTTTCAGTTCAAAATCACAAATCGAAACTTTTCTTTCTGTGTCATCCTCGTCACATCAAAAAATAAGTTTCAATTTCTGAATTTCTGTCATCTGTCTAAAATCTCAAATAGAAGCTTGAGCTAAGTAAAATTTAGTAATCGTCCAAATTTCATTGCCATTACCGTTACCGTCATTTGCTGTTGACACATGAGTGATTCCGCTGCTGCTGGCATTTACATTTACAATCTGAATTTGCATTTTATTTTACTACGTTAGCCTTGACCAAATGTTTGATGTTGGTTTAAGCTTCTTTTATATTTTTTTCCGTCGTCTCGTCGTGGAATGGAATTAGGAGCATATCGCGTTGCAAATACGTAGGACAGAGACGGACTAAGGTGATTTATGTGAATTCAAAAGCGGGACATAAGATTAGGATCAGTGATTTGAACAAACGAACGAAGGAACAGAATGGACAACTGTCGACGAGTACGAGCTTCAAGCCAGTGCAGTAGCCAAGCACTGCTACTGTGATACATTTATTTGCACATAAAAAATTATTAAGGATGCATGGATGGTCTGCTCGGGAAAGAGCTGAATTGAATTCAGGGATGCAGGTGCAAGTGCTACCTTGACTAATGGAATTTTGTTCTGTCCATCCTCTTCTGTCTAACTAAATAAAATTAAAGATTGTATGCTCGCATGGCAATTGGGACAAAAGCTTCTTAGTTGGTGGCAAGTAAGCAGTTGGGATGATTCAGATCCAATGAAGTGAAATATGATGATGATGAAGGATGTACCCGTGCCTTGTTGAGCTGAATTAACGTGCCGCCAAGTGCAAAGAATTACATTCAAAATGTATTGCAATGCAATTATAGGGTGAAAAATGGTAAATAGTTCACATTTTGAATGTAATTAATCAGAACTAATTTCAATGCTGCGAGCAAGACGTGAATTTTTATTTCGAATTTGGAAATATTCCCCCAATGAGGCTAGAAACTGGAAAATTGGTTAAGAACCCTTGAAATTTTATGAATCGCATGAATTTTGCATTTAAACTTATTGGAAAATTCAAATATCGGTCACAAAAATCTGTAATTATCATTAATTAGATTCAGAACTAATCTTGTCATGTCTTGACCATTCTAAATTGTTGAAATTTCTCCTAGCTGTGCTGTGCATGAATCCTGATCTTAAGCTAAAGCTTTTTGTATTGTGCATTTGCACCACTGGGACTGGGCTAGATTATAACGTGAAGGGGATGATGCTAAAGCTAATGCTAATACTACTGTTACAGTGACTGACGCTGGTGCGAATCTCTTCCCCCAATTTTCATTGTCAAATTGAAAGAAATTAAATCGTGAGCTCTACTCAGGCAGGCTAGGCTAGGCAAAGCCCAACGGGTCCGTCCGTCTGTCTCTCTGTCGGTCGGTTTAAAATCCTTCCTACTCATTCTTGTTCTTTTATTAATCTTATTCACATTCACACCTTGTTGCAAGTGGAGTGCACATGTACGTGTTGAGGAGGAAAGAAATTCGCACGATTAACGAAGGCGGATTGAATCATTGTGTATTGCAGCTGCAGTTGCAATTTCCAATTTTGTATTTGTAATCCGTTGTGTCCTGACGTTACTGGGACTGGGGCGACGGGATTTGAGACAGTTGTAATTGTCAGTCCGTTTTTATTCAGTATTTTGTTTTTATTCCCCACTGACACTGGGACAAGATGTGAGAGATATTGCTAATAAATTAAAATCAGTTTGCGCCCTGTTGTAGAATGTACCTCCAAACATGGATTTGATTTCCTGTTCATGAGAAGTAAAACGTTAATTTGTTATAACACTGTACTGTGTAATACAATTGTAATTGTAAATCTGAAGTGTAAGTGTCGCCGTGTGAAAATTAAAGGAAGTTACAATACAACAGTCAAGGGTGTGTGACTCAGGAGCAGACGGACAGTTAACATTGGGAAGAACAGTGCTCTAGTAATCTAATAAAATTCTAAGAAGAAATCTTGTTTTGCCCAAGTCATTGGAAGAAGTTACCGCGGTCTTGGTCTAGTGCCCACTCACTGCCCGCATCTTAACCAAGGTAATAAAAATATTTTATTGACTAAAGAAACGGAACTGAATTCACTTTAAACTTCATCGTACAAGTCAAAAATCAAGTTCCAGGAAATATTTTCTTTTTTATATTTCTTTCAAACAAATTGAATTTTGGCATTTGGCAAATATAAAGTTTCCAGAGCCATTAGAATGTATTAGCGTAGAAATGAAGTTACAGTTATTAGGACCGAAAAATTACATTAGGCAAGAAATTTTTGCAAATGAATAGGCTTGATTTCCGGTACCTGCCGCAACATCCGATTCGTAGTATAATTATTTCATGGTCTTGCTTAATAATAACATAAATTCAACACGTGTTATTCCTTTCCAATTCCAATCCAATGGAATTCTCCGTTAGAATTCGCATTATTATGAAAAATTGTTTTCCCATTCAATATGGAATCCAACTGTGCCGGTACAAGGCCTACGCCGGCAAGGCAAACGATAAGTTTAATCATGCGTTCAATTCAATTCAATTTAAAACTACATGGACGGAGAATGTATGTATATTCATTGCCATTTGCCATTCTATTCGTATTCATTTTACATGTATTCCCTAATTGCCAACTTTGCTTTCATTCTCCTTTATCTTTCCTTGTACACATTAGACAGACATAACGATTACGTTACGTTTGCCATTTTACTTTTCAGAGAGTACGACAGTACGAGTAACAAAAGCACTACAAATTTCCACTCAAGGCAAATGACGTGATGTGATGATATCCGGTCTTCCGCTGGGAAGAAGCTTCAAGCATGGCACAGGCAAAGCCATAACAATAACAATAACAATGCCAATCAGAATTTCAATTGTTGGGTCACTTCCACTTTTGAAGTTCTCATCACATTACAAGTGCAAGAGCACCAGCACCAAGGAGTAAGTTTTTCTTCCTCTTCTCGTCTCCAACAATACGACGAGAAGTTCAAAACAAGACGGACGGACGGTTTTGAATTGAATTGAAATTGAATTAAGAACAGGTGTGGACCGCAGGTAGAGAGAGATCCAAGCCAGCTCAGCTCTTCGTGTTTTTTACAATTCAAGTGGGATTTACCGAAAGTTTTTGACAAAAGGAAGAGTTTCATGGTGCGGTGAGTTTCATCAGGTCTGGCTGATGGAATTAGCGGGACGCAACGCAGGCATTATTGTGTTAGGTGCCCAAAACTACGGTTCTCCTAATGGATTTTTATTTGTGGTGAGGTGATTTTATACCGCTGCTTTAAAATGTACGGAAGGAAAATTCAACTTGTAAAAAAGAAGAAATCCGGGTTAAGTGCTACGGCTAAAAGTACGGGGTCAAATTGGGGTCCTCGTATTGCCCTTTACGAGAGAGAGCAACAACAACAGCAATTTCTCGAAGGAGAAATGAGCAAATCTGGATCTGGGCATTACGGAACAACGACAACGACGACAGCCACAGCTTCTTCATCTTCCTATGCTCAGAGTCAGAGTCATCCACCATTTCGTAACCCTGTAGCCAATTGGCAGCAAGAATCGCAGTTCACAGAATAATAATAATAGTGAAAATAATTATCCAGCTATTGGGAAATATTTGCGGAACGGCAATACAAAGCCTTTGAAAGTAATTATTCCACCTCCAGAACAATTTCATTATGATAAAAGACCACAATTTCGTGAAATTGATTCTTTGCCAAGTACAGAAACTTGGCGAAGTTCTGAGAATGGTGACGACAATGACAATTCCATGACCCGGACTACTGTCACAGTCATTGCATCAGATGATGATGACGATGAAGATGAGGCGAGAGAAATTACCCCTTTATGCAAATGTGATTCGAAATCATCATCTCCAAAAAATAAAAATCGAGGAATTGGCTACCCAACGACAGCCAAGGCTAATATGGGTCAACAAGGATTTTCAATGGTCTATGTCCCAATGGAAACTTCTGCTGTTCGAAGACCAAAGCTCTTATCACCTGCAGACTACAATGGTGAAGGCCAAAGTTCATGTTCAGTTGAAACACCTACAGCACCAGGGCCTGGCCCTGGGCTTAAAGATCCGGATAATGATAGTCTCCTTGAAAGTTTTGATTCTGTAATATTTAAACCAAAATGCAGTCCTAGTGGAGGAAAATTCTTTAAGCAAATGCAAAAGATAGATACACCGCCACCGCTCCCGCCTAAAAATTCTCCTACAAATGGCAATGCTAAATCTACAAAAGCAGTTAATAAAAGTTTAAGATTTGCAGATAATTTGCCTAGCAATGTGAAAAGAAAGAATATTAATGCCCCGCCACTTCCACCACCACCTCCGGATGTGAATGTGAATGTGAAAGTAGCCATAGCCCCAATGCAAAAAAGGCAAAGACATATTGATAACACAACGCCAGCCCCGCCAGCAGTATCTCGTCATGGGAATTCTGATGAAGGAGAGAAATTTTCTTTTGCAATTGCTGCTGATGAGTTGGATGATGAAGCTAATTTTGCCTACACGACCTGCAAGTCAGAATCTGAACCTCTGACTTTGACATGTGGTCACGCTGCCAGAGATGATTATTCTACACTTTCATCAATTCAATCAGAAAGTAGACAAGAAATTATCACACCCCCTCCCCCGCATAGAGAAGGATCAAATCATTCTTCCGGTGGATCACCAAAACCGCCAAAATCAGAAAAATCCGCCCTTCAGCAACTAAGGGATTTGAGCCTTTTGATCGGCGGAAGTTTTCATACGCCGGAGGATGAAGAAGCATTGAAAAAGACAAGAAAATCTTCGGATGCAACTTCAGCAGATTCTGGCAAAGGGTCAGCCCCTGATACGGAAATGCCGTTCAATTCAAATTGCTCATGCGATCAATCCACATGCATTTTTCGACCTGAATGTGAAGAATGCCAAATGTTTTTTAAAAATCCTTTTGAAAAAGCTCCAAATTGTACACTTGAGGGAGAATATAGCCATGGCCATGGTCAAGGGTCAAGGAGGAAAACTAGCAATCACAGTGCAAGTGGAGGAAGCTCTGCATCTAATTCATCCAAAAATTCGAAAAAAGGAAAATATCGAAAAAAGGTTCCAAAAGCAGCCGAAAAACCTCTCCTAATTCTGCCACCCACTAATGCCTCAAATTTAAATTGTGGTTGTGGAGCATGCGATAATTTTAAGACGAAATGTGCCAAGGGGTGCGGTGGAGGGGGCGTCGCCCTTACAAAAACTCAATTTCTCCTAAGAAAATCCGAACTAACGAAGAAACCGTTCCGAGGAAATAAACGAAGTCCAGGGGCTAATTCGAATTCCTCTTCTGGAAATTCTGTGATTGACCCAATTTTATTTACGATTGATGAGGAGGAAGATTCTAATTCTGGATTGGGGCAAAGGTCAGCAGATAATAAATCACACTCTCATAGAATGACCTCTCCTGAGAATCAAAATCAGATAAGGTCACAACAGGAAGACGAAGAAGAAGACGAGCGTCAACATTTTCATCCAAAATGTTGGTTAGCCCCTGATGCCACGATGGGATGGAGTGACCTTGAAAGTCTTTATTCTCAGAATCTAAAGAGAGAACAACCTATTTCCGTGAATGGAGAATGTTGGACTTGCTGGAAGGAAATGAGTCAATTTAAATACAACGGTCCTGATTCAAATCGTACTGTGGATCGGACCAAGAGAATGTTCATATGGCTCAATAAACGTCCAAAGGAATTCAATGCACCCTGGTGGGAGGTAAAGAAATCAAATTAAAGTTAAAATTTAATTAATTGATTGCTTAATTATTCGCAATCAGGCCAAAAAGCAAGCATCCATCAAATGGCTCACTTCAAAAGCCTATGCTCATATGCCCAACAGCCCTGGCGCTCTTCAAGACCCTTTCAAAGAATCTAAACGGGTAATTAGTGCATAATTAATTAATTAAAGCTTCCCACTAAACCAAGTTGATTTTTAGGACAAAACAAAATTTCGAATGAGAGAAGAAATTACATCTGGATTAGCCAATGGAAAATTATATTGTATGGCTCTGGATAATTTGTATCAAAAGAATCGTGAGAAAAGAGCTCAAGGGTTAAGTCATTGGGAAATTATCAAAATTTTATCCAGACGAGGAGTTTATGTTGCTCAACCATCTGATATGAAATTGACTGAAGGAACTTTGCGGCAAAAGAAGCCTTTACGAATCGTAAGACAAGATTTCATTGATCAACCATTAATTTTAAATATTATTGCCTCATTAATTTCATATACAGGCAGCTCACATTGCCCTCATCGAAGCCATCATGGGTCTCTACGCTAAAGAACTCGTGAATCGTGAGAGGATTCTTCCCATCTTGAAAAACTTGGGCCAAGATTTGGACACGGGTGAGTATTTTTATTTCTGTGTACATGCAAATAATGGTTCTCAAGAATTGACCTACTTTTTTAATTATGATTTCAAGACGCTGACGAAAATCCAGAACATCTGATCATTGCCTGGATAAATTCTGCTATTCATACCATCAAGGCATATGTGCTCACAAATGGGAGGAACAAAAGTCTGAAATTGGTAATTAGCTTAATTTGCATAAGGTTACTGCCCGTGCCATATGAAATTTCGAAATTCTGCTGACAAGAATATATATCATCAAATTAGATATGAAGATATTAAAAAATTCTAAGAATTTTATTCCAATTTCAAACTAAAAATATCCAGATCAGAATTTTGCAATTATTTTAATGGTTTGGTTTGATCATTAAAATTTGTAATTTGATTCGATTGGATTATCCCAATTTCAGACCCAAGGCCAGATTCAACGGTGGTTGCGAATTCCGCCTATAAGTGAAATCCGAGATTTGAACGACGGTGTTGGGATTTGCTGCTTGCTGGCTCTATACTTTTCTGGGGATTTAAAATTAGAAGAAATTGGAATTGGAGTTGGTGAACCTATGGATGAACCACTCAACATTTATGAAATGATTTTAAATCATACTTTGGCTCAAAAGA
>WJEZ01000715.1:0-23968 GCA_009869925.1 Thalassaphorura encarpata
AATGAGATGAAACTTGGATGGAATGAACGATCCGAACAATTCATCTGGAACACAACTAACCAAGTTAATTTCTCCCAAAAGGAAAGCGCAATTTTCAATTTGGAGAAAGCAATCCTAAGTTGTCTTCTACTTCCTTGAATTCCATCGTACTACGTAGCCTCTATCGCCCAAGACACTACACGTTACGTTACGTTACGTCTGGTTTAATTTTGTTGAAGATCTGAGCTAATGCCTAATGGGGAATCTACCCTGTCCTGGCTAATGTCCATGTTTTTCCCAGCTTGAGCCAGTCAAGACGGGATTCTTAATGTATTCATGTATTCTAAATCCAAATGTACGTACGTACGTACGAGACATGTAGTTGTGTTAAATAGAGGGAAGGTAGGATGGGAAAACTTCCCATGTGGTCTTTCATCATGTTGTCACTCAACCAAGGAAGCGAAAAAAAAGCAAAAGCTGAGGGGAAAACCATCCATTAGTTGAATGAGTTTTTCAAGACACTTTTCTCTTCACCTCCTCCTACAGACCTTTTCCCACTCTCTTATCCTAAAATCTATCAGAAACAATCTTGGTAGGGGGTCCCTAGGGCTCATGACAAGGCAAGGCAAGGGTCACGTCATCTGATAACATCACCTCAATTCTTATGACAACCATCATTACCACTAATGCTTTTTTTTTCACTATATATATGAAATCATTATTTTTTAGATTTGGACAAGTGGTATCCTAATTTTCTTACCTGGTAATTCCAAAAAATTGCTTTGACGCCTCTGACGTTGCCTGTAAGATGCTCTAGGACTAGGAGTAGGACTTGTTTCACCCCCAGTAGCTGTCGTCCCTTGAGAATCTCGCGAAGAGCGACGTGAAGCCAAAAATGCCAATTTCCCACGTGGAGAATTTGGGCGTGAAGCCGTGGGTGATGGTGAAGGTACAGGAGATGAATTGGTAGCCAAAGAAGAGCGAGAGACAAGAGAGCACATGTCTGTGTCAGTGCAGTCTGAACTTCCGGATGCACCGGAAGTAGACCATTGCAAAGGTGCAGGTCGCTGACGACGACGTCTAGAACTCATTCTTCGACTAAACGGCTCCACTTTCACTAAAATTTATTATACCTTTGTTTACTTTGAGTTCAATTAAGCTCTCAGAGAGACAAAGTGGCCTTTGTTAAATTAGGGCAAAGGCAAAGGCACTCCACTTTCACTAAAATTTATTATACCTTTGTTTACTTTGAGTTCAATTAAGCTCTCAGAGAGACAAAGTGGCCTTTGTTAAATTAGGGCAAAGGCAAAAGCAAAAAAAATCGATAGAGACAATTTAATTTCCCTTTGAGTCGTCTCATATTCCCCCAATCATGAGAAAACGTCTACATTAAGTACAATCCCATGAGAATGAGTCTTTTTTCCATTGTCATAAAAAACCTACGTAGTTGGTATATTGAAAGACTCTAGGAAAAGGTCAATCACATCCAGAGCGGAGCGGAGACATCCCTGTCATACCATGACCCACTTTACTTTTACTTTAGCCAAAAAAACTTGTTTGGTTCTTCCAATCCCATTAGAAAAACAAATAGTCAAGTCAGGTGTGGAAGGGAAATGCGACGAAGAAGAAAGCATTTATATTATTTTTGGGATTTTTTGCATATGCATTTGAATGATTGATACAGACTGACTGACAAGACAACTCGTATCGCACTGGTCCAACTTACGTACGTATTGTTTGTTGGAAAAACTAAACCTAAAGTCCGCATTTTCTTCATCCTCAAAAGAAATTAGTCAAGAGACTTTGAGCATTGTGTCTATACCTGTACTAAAAACTTTTTTTCCTTATCCTTACTTTGTGCATAAAAAGAGGAAAGGAAAAGAAAATCCCTCAAACTCTTTTTTTTTAGCTTTTTAGAGCGATGAATTATGAATTCGAATCTCTTTTGCGTTTGTTCTCTTCCTTCTTCACACGCTAGGCTACAGGAAGGTAAATGCACTATGCGTGCGTGTGCTAAAACTTTTCTTTTTTGTTTTCACCAGAAAAAATAGAATAGAAAAGTTTAGCTTAACATAGCATGCAATTTATTTAATTATTTTGTTATTCTTCATTTTTTCTTAGGTGTCTCAATTTCCCCAAAAGTTTGAGAAAGAAATTATATTAAAGAATTAATTAGACTGCGCTTACCTTGACTGTTGGGCCAAAGCCAATTAAGGGCACAAAAAATAAATAAACTCGTCAGTTTGGCGAAATGTTTGATAATTTTAGAGCAGAGTAATAAAATTTCTTGATTCACCCTTAATGCACTTGGAATGATATTTTTCTTGAAGTGTTCCCTGGACAAGAGCTCAGGTAGAACTGGATGAAGGGAACAAATGGAGAGAGGCTTAAATGGGGTTGTAGACTCTGAATTCGGAGAAAAAGAAAAACAACATTGAACGACGGCGCTAACTTTCTCCTAGCTTTGGATTTCCTAGCCAAGCCAAGCCAAGCCAAGCCAAGCCACCCACTTCGCCACAAAGAATTTTTTCCAAAAGCTTTGTCGTTCGTTCAGGTGAGAATTTCCCATCCTGTCATGTCAGTTTTTTCAAGCTCTAGTCTCAATTTTTATTTTACAAATCAAATTTTAGAATTCTATACTTATGTGCTTGGAATTTTTCTGAATTGCTACAATACTGACAGCATTGACTGGCCTTGGGACCAAAATTAAATTTTCTCAGGCTAAAGTACACCTTAGCATTGAATTCGTGAGAATACACAAGGTGCAAGGTGCTATCACATTGAAATAAGAAATATGAATCTGTCTATTCTATTCTTATTCATAATAAAAGTGCTTCTTTCCCCCAGAAAGCGTTTTTTTACATTAGTATACTAACGATTCAGTAAAAGGTTCAAGAAAGTAAATTAGATTTACTCAAAAACTCAAAATTGCATCAAACTTCAAACACGTGACTTTGATATGGACATGACCTATTTTGTCTATTTTTTTAAAGAATGTCACTTCGAACTATTCGGTGAGCAAGAAACCAATTTTATTACAACATATCTTTATGATTCCATCAATTTTACATTTAGAACTGTATCAATATATTTTTATATAATTCAGGAATTCTAAGAGAAGAAAATTCAAGAAAGTCGCCAATTCATTATTTTATATGATATTTCATGTCAAATATGACCAAAAAACTGCAAAACAAACTTCACTTCAAAATTTATCCTAAATGAAACATTATTTCTTCATATCCTTTATCAATTGGAACTGAATCAATTCTTTGTCCAGTTTCTTCCCCATCGCCATCATAGCAAGAATGAATAAAAATTGAATCATCCTCATCACCTGGTTTTCTAACCCCATATCCGATGTGATTTCCAGTGAAATGAATGTCCATGCATGTCATGGGGTAGCGGTCTGGAGAATAAACTTTTTGTCCAGGCACTTCTCCCTTCAATTCTCGATTCCAGAAACGAAAACATCCGTCTAGCCCAGCTGTAGCAAAAACTTCGCTCAGAATTGGATGTCTTCTGATTTTAGTTATCTAGCAAAGAAGGTAAAAAAAAGTTTTTAAGACTCAAATTAAATTAACCAAATGCAACAAACGTCTTACCGTGGGTATTGGACACATGTCCAGATTTCTATTCATTATGGAATAATCTTCATAATTATTGGCTGGCATATGCTCAACTNGCTGTAGCAAAAACTTCGCTCAGAATTGGATGTCTTCTGATTTTAGTTATCTAGCAAAGAAGGTAAAAAAAAGTTTTTAAGACTCAAATTAAATTAACCAAATGCAACAAACTTCTTACCGTGGGTATTGGACACATGTCCAGATTTCTATTCATTATGGAATAATCTTCATAATTATTGGCTGGAATATGCTCAACTCCAATGTGTCCTAACGGAGAACTCGTATAAATTCCTGAAATATTCAGAAATTAGATTTAATTAAAATTTGACATAAGAAAATCAACATTTGACAAACGTACCATGCTGAACTGTAGTAATTCGGAGGGTTTAATCCTCGATTCGGATCCCTAAAAAGTGCAATAGATGCAATCCTGGTGCCAAGACGTGAATAAGAAATCAACATTGGAGTTTCCAATTTTCCCCGTAAAGAAATATCCAGAACATAAGTACTTTTTGGCGATCCAGCTACAGCCATATATGGATAATAAACATCAGCATAAAGGCAGGGCTCACGAAACTGGAAACTGCTCACAGGGGCTTTGCAACGATAGTCCCACAGCTAAAAACAAAACAATAAATAATAGTTAACACAAATTAGAATCATTAAAAAAGTCTTTGCGATATACCCGAATAGTTTTATCAAAGGAAGTAGTCGCAATGAGGTCAAAATCAGGACCATCAATGAAATCTACGGAGGAAATGCTTTCTTGATGGGATCCAATGTGAACAAATTTATCAGCGTCCAAATTCCAATATTTCAACTCTTTGCTCCTTGTAGCCATGTACAATTCAGTTCCGTCCTAAAAAATTCAAAGAAAACTTACTGAAGCAATTTTGATAAAATAAAATAATTCCTCTGGCTGGCTTACCTTACTCCAGCAAATATCTGAGACAGAATCGTGTGCTATTTTTGAGCCAACAAGGGTCATGTCATGCACATCCCATATTTGTACCTAAAAAATCAAAGAAAAATCGGTCAAGGATATCGATACATTTATGATTGACGAATTCTTACCAATTTATTCAAAGAACCAGAGGCAATGAGAACTTTGGGCCAAGTTCGATATGGGCTAAATTCTAAACAAGTTAGTTTTGATCCTGGCTCTCCAGAAATCTCCAATGGAGACCCAATGTTAATTTTAGTTGTTCTTCTGGGGGAATTCATTGGGCTCCTTCCTCCTTCTTCCAAATAAACTCTTCTGGTCGTATCTTCCTGATAAGAGCCTGAATTGTCTGCATTAGATTCTGAAACTACACGTCTACGCTGGAATGGAATGTTGGAATCGGATGCTGCAGCTGTTGAAGATTTATATCCAATGACTTCCCAGATTGGACCCACACTACTACTATCTTCGTGACCTCCTTGACCTTGACCTTGGCCTTGAGTCGTTCTTGAATTAAGATATTCCAATTCACGATAAAAGTTTAGATTTTGTTGGAGTTCTGGAAGATCTACCGTAGGGGAAGGCGTGTCCGTTGGAAATACCCCAGTGTATGGGGGGTAAGGGGAATAAGGCTTCCCACTGCCAGGGCCAGGAAGAAAAGATAAGGCAGCAGCTGCTGAAGAATTACTAGAATCAGAATATCTCCCAGGAGTATTGTCGCTTGATTCGCTCTCCTCAGAGGAATCCCCCAGGGGAAGAAATCCAGGTCGATTCACATTCACATATTTTCCAGATTTAATCGGTTTCCAATCATCCGTCGTCATTTGTTGCTGCATGGGTGATCGAACAACGTGTCTAATTTGCCTTTGTGGGGATGAATAATTCGGATTTTACACGACGATTAAATTCAGACCATGGTCTAGGTCCCCTTGGGTCAAGATAAAAATGCCTTGGAGGGGAAGGAGCCACAAAATTGGTCATTTGTTCTTCCTCTAATTTTTCTTTTCCGTTTGATCCATCCTCTGATGAATCTGATTCTTTTTCTAAATCCTGATTCATTCGATTCTCACTCATTGTGATGAAAAATTGAAAAATTGAGAACTGGATATAATTCTTTACTCAAAATTTTACCAAAATTCCAATTATTCTTTCTAAATTCAAATTCAAAGGAGGATCTGATTCTGAAGATCTTTGCCCAAGGACGATTAAATTCAGACCATGGTCTAGGTCCCCTTGGGTCAAGATAAAAATGCCTTGGAAGGGAAGGAGCCACAAAATTGGTCATTTGTTCTTCCTCTAATTTTTCTTTTCCGTTTGATCCATCCTCCGATGAATCAGATTCTTTTTCTAAATCCTGATTCATTCGATTCTCACTCATTGTGATGAAAAATTGAAAAATTAAGAACTGGATATGATTTTTTACACAAAATTTTACCAAAATTCCAATTATTCTTTCTAAATTCAAATTCAAAGGAGGATCTGATTCTGAAGATCTTTGCCCAAGGAGAAATGGAATAAGAATGAGGATCAGATGATATGAAAGAGGCCGAGCCCAAGCCCAAGCTCAGAGATTTACCTTTGATCTGGGGTAAGGAAAGGGGACATTGGAACATATTATATCTCATTAGACTAAAATATAAAATCGGAATGAATGATGGGATGGTATACAGGGACTGGGAGGTCATACATGATGAAACTACCCCCTCATTTCATTTCCTTTACTTATTTCACGTACAGGCCACGGCCACAAAGTAAATCAATCAGTCAGTCAGCTAAGAATTCTTGAATAATTCTAAATTCCAGACTCAACTGAGTAGCCAGGGAAAGATTTTGGGAGTCCCTAGTTTCATAAATCAAAAAATCAGATTTTATTAAACTTTCTTCGTATTACGATTACTTAGCAATTGGCAAAAATTCTTCGAATTGTCATTAGCAGGATTTTATGCATTAATAGCTTTGATAACTTTGACTAACTACATTTTCATGGCCAATGTTCAAAAAATGTAATTAAAAAATGAGATTAGCCGCTCAGAGTGAGTCAACACACCTCAAAACGTTCCCTAGTTGCTCATCGTCGTCGCCAGGTTTATGCATTGGATACAAAAGGTACATACGCAGACAGGTAGAATATAAGAAGACATACGACATAAGAAGCCTTGAGCTTGAGGTTGACTTGTGCTTTAAATTTAGAAGAGGACTCATAATATACCCCCCCCTACGCTACAATACAAATACTTGGCGAAAAACTACCTAGCTCATACCTAACTTCTGTGTGCCAATGCGGATGGGACAATTTTTTGTTTGGTTTTATTTTATGGTCAAGAAATATTTACATCCAATGCCAAATGCCATTATGGGATTAGTACTCTCATATTAGAGGACAATGGAAAAAGAATTTGAATTATGACATGACATTTCAGTAGAAGCCAGACGCAGTAATAATTTTATTGTCACTGACCTCAATTTTTTTCTTTAACTTAGAACAATAAATTTCAATTTATGTCCAAAAACGAAAGAAAATTCTGGAATTCTCAATTGAGTTGGAAGACATAAATAGGAAGTGGACTGGGCGGTGTTGTTCTGATTGAATTAGCATGGTCCAGAGATTTGACCAATGTGCCAAAGGTAGGCTGCCATGACCTTTGTCTAAAATTCCAAATTAAAAAATTAGAGATCACATTATAAGATTTAAGATATTAAGTATTACCCCCTCAATGTAATTGCGGGTATCAATCTTTTCATTTTGTGAATGAGCCCCATCATCACTTGATCCCATTGGGAGCAACAATACGTTTTTCCCCGTAGCCTCCTACGATAAAAATTCAGCAACCACTAATTTTGCAAAAAATATGAACAATTTTTATAACTACGTACCTGCAAGACCAAAGTCACAGGGATAGAACCACCCTCCCTAGTGAAATGTGGTTCAACACCATATACAGCTTTAGTTGCTTCAGCAGCAGCAACAAAATTTGGATGATTTGGATCTGCCATCCAAGGTTTTCCACCATGATCCATCGTAACCTAAAAATATGTCACGTCACATCTCACATGTACTTTATCTATATTTGCTAGGAAGTCAAGGTCAGATATTTAATAAAATAAATTATTACCTTCATTTTATTTCCAGAATTGCGAACCTTCCACTTTTGATTCAAATAATCAACGACCAATTTTCCAATTTCATCAGGGGTTTGATCCGGGACGAGTCGAATAGAAAACTTGCCAATCACTTTGCGTGGAATGACTGTTTTTGCCCCAGGGTCACTGAATGCCCCTTGAATTCCATGAATTGACAAGGATGGATTACGCCAACGACTCATCAAAGTCTTGGTCTAACAATTTAATGGTTAGTAAGTACAAATGATTTATTTCCAAAAAACTTGCATCCGCTAACTAACCTTATTTCCTGGATTGAGCAAATCATGAAATCCCATTTCAGCTTGGAATTCATCCAAATCAAAATCAATGTTGTTGTACATGTCTTCTTCTGTCCTGGTCATAGGGGCCACACTTTTATGAATCCCTGGGATCAAGATATTCCCTTGAGTGTCAATCAATTGATCCAAAAGATAAATCAGATCCGGCATTGCTTCTCGTCTGTAAGTGAAATGTCCAAATATGAAAATATCTGTAATTCTAAGCATAAAATTAATTTTTTGTAATTAAACTTACACAGCTCCTCCAAAAACCCCACTATGCAAATCCTTGGCTCCACATTCAACCTCTACGTAGAAATAGCAAAGACCACGAAGACCATAGGTCAAGCATGGCTTTGTTTTTCCAAGCCAGTAATTGTCCGAAATGCAGACCATGTCCACACCCTAGTACAGCATGAACACATCATTAAAATTGAATGAAATATATGAAAAATTATAAGAACTTACTTTCAAAAATCCATTCTTCTCATTGTTGAGCAAAACATCCAATCCTTCAGAGCCACTTTCTTCCATGGCTTCCAACACAAACTAAAAAAAATACAAAAAGTTTCATTTAAATTAGAAATTTTAAAATGCCATACTGTACTCACTTTAATGTTGACAGGAATATCAACGCCTTCCTTTTGGTAGGCTTCAATGGCATGCATCCACCCTAGAACGGGTCCCTTGTCATCAGTCGAACCACGACCATACAATTTTCCATCAACGTCCGTAAGTTTGAAGGGCTCAGTGTCCCAACCATCCTCCTAATTGTAAATATATTTAAAAATACTTTGATGAATGCTTCTCAAATCTAAATTCTAGCCTAGCCAAGTCTTACCAATTTAGCCGGTTGAACATCCAAATGTCCATAAATCAAAACTGTTTTCTTTTTTGGGTCAGCACCAAAAGTTGCGAATATCACTGGGGGCAAAGGAAGTTGTCGACCATCCTCTAATTTCTAATAAAATTATATACATGACTTATGAGTAAAAATTAAAAATAATCGTGTGAATATGAAAATTACTTACTTGAACACCGACGTCACGTAAAACGGGATTTCCTCCAAGGGATTTCAAACGATCATGAGTCCATGTAACCATTTTGACAACATCAGCCCTGGAATCAGGCCATCCAGAAACAGACGGGATTGCGACAGTTTCAGCGAGCACGTCAATAAATTTTTGACGGTTGCTCTCGATGTAACTAAAATATGAAGAAAAATAACATTACATAAAAAGTCAACCATTTCGTTTACTCGATCGTTTTTTTAATTTCTGCTACTGCTAGACGACTTACGCAAAAATCTTTTCAACCTTGGGTTCCGAATGACAAGCTGTACTAGTTGGTTTCATCTTGAATTGAAATTAATTCAGAAACTACGATCTAGAATGAAGCAAAATCAGAATTAACGTATCGCTGAGCGTAATTCGATCAGGACTGGACTGAATCGTTAAAATTAAAAGTCGAGGAACAATTACATTACGTTCGAAAAGAGATAAGAATTAAACAATGCAAAATATCAGTACTTCACCTGAATTTAATCAAATATTACTTGACCACTGATCAAAACTAGCAACCGTTTGAGTTTGAGTGGCTAATTAGTACAAATTCTCTAATTTTGCTGACTGATAAGCGAAACCACTGGAAGCATTAATTAGTTTTGATGTAATTAATTTAATAAATTGCCGCTTTGTCTCTTTCTGTTTCTGAATCAAAGTGACAACTGACAAAATAACTCGTGTAGGCAAAAACAATTCATTTATAAATGACCTTACGACCTCATAATCCAAGTACATTTCCATTCGTCTTTGCCCCTGTTTTACATATTTGTTTCATGATTCTGACTTCATTCCATTGTCCTGACACTGACAGACGGTACTTAAATGTACATGCATAAAAGTACCACAATCTATACCACAACGGGAATGAAAAACTTTATGGATGTCTACCACGTACCTAAATTCAACCAAAAGTGTTATGCTTAACTTTATTTAATATTTGATTATGATTAAATGTAATGAGTCAGCCAGTCTAGTCTTTCATTGCATATGATATAGAAACACAGATAAAATTGACACTTGTGTACCCAAGACCCAGCCTTGTTTTAATTCAATTCTGTAGCCGTTGCCTATAGAAAATTAGAAATTGATATCAAAATCAAATCAAGGTCAATTCTGCACTGCACTGGTCAATTTTAATTTGACTGACACACCCATATTTATGCATGCCTATGCCTCTAGCGTAAGTCAAGAAAATACATGCAACGCGATTGTGAATGCGGACGAGTCATTACGTTGACAGAAAATCACATAATTGTCAATTACTCTTACTGTTTATAAATTGTACTAGATTAATGAATTCTTAAAAATATACAGACTGAAACTGAAAGTAAAGTCATTTACCTTTTCCTATGTTAAGTAAGTTGTAAGGCTAGGCTAATCCATTGTGTAAATAAAGTTATTTCGGTACACCTACCTATTTATGTCTGTCTGACTCAACGGAAATAGGATTAAGAAATTACTCAGTCCGTCAGAGATGCAAAGAGGCATAGCGGGTTATTATCCCAAGTCCTGCCATATCTTGATGCCAAGCAAAATACCTAAATTATTTAACTACATACATATAAATATTCAATACTGACTCTACTTGATTTGAATATCCTTAATTAGTTTTTATATCTAGATTATATTAATTTTTATTACTAGAACATGTTTATTTCGTACGTAACCACTACTACACTGAGAAAATATGACATTTTAACCTTGAACTTGAGTCGAGTGCTTTGCCCTACCCTAACCTTGCCTCCCCTAAATTAACACTCAACTTATACATACAATTGTATCCTTCAAAAAGACAATAATAATTAACTAACTTAATTTACCTGCCAGGTAAAGAAAGTTGAATGAAGAAGCCGGAAATGGAATGAAATGTGTTGTAATTTAATTTTAGTTGAACAACAAGATTCTCACTTTACGTACTTCAAACGCCAGCACGGACAAAATTCTGTAGCAGACTGACTGAAGAATCAGATTTTTCTTCTTGCCGCTTCCAGCTCCAGACTAAAGTTACAAACTCAACTTCACCCGTGCCCATGCAATGAGACAAAAACTTTCAACACAGTGGAGTGGATGTGATTCATGAAAAATTATGTTTATTCGAGCTTAATCATAAGTTATTTTGGTTAATTTAATTATATAGATGAGACTGAGTAGCAGCGCGTATATCATGTCATTTCTGGGGCGAAAAAATTAAGAAAATTGTACAAGGGTAATGTGTCATAGTACTGAAAGTTATTCTAATCAGACCATAAATTAAAATATCAGCATTCTTTATTCAGTCTTGTCTTCTTCTTCTGGTTCAGTCTTAATCAGTGGAATCTGCATTTTGGGCTCAATTACAGCAAGAATGCAGGCAAGGACAGTGTTGCAAGAAATCGTCCAGTCTTTGTCATGATCTCCCCATTGAGACAATTCATCATCTGTGAATGTGAGTGTGAATCAGTTATAGGAATAAAAATGCGTACAACACAAAATAATAATTATATATATTTCTCACCTGTCTGCATTTCAAAATCCACCAAAATCATATTCCTGGGTTTGAGGACAGGGACAGATACACGACGGCTATGGTCTTCTTTTTCCTTCTGATTTTGATTTTCGTTTTGATATTGATTTTCTTTTTGCTTTCTTGGGCGTCCAGGTCCAGGGTATTTTTTTTGGATGATGGGCTTAGCCAATTTTCTTGGACGTCCACGTCCTTTTTTTATTTTGATTTCTGCATCTGGAGTTGTAGTTGCGGTCGGACTATCATTCTTGGTCTTCTCGTTTGTCTTTCCCATTATAAACTCACAATTTCACTTAACTTTAATGAGCACAGGTACAGGTATGTTCCAATTCCAATGATACAACTCTACTGTGTTTAATTTGTAAATTAATTTGGAATCAAATGTTAGATACACTAGATTAGTAGTAGTAGCAAATTGAAAGACTATGAACTTAGGCTAGGGTCTCAGCTCAATGCATTTGATTTGACAATCAGATTCTGATGCAATTCGATTCTTCACGATTGGTCTACTATTTATTGGTCAGTCCTATTCCTATCCAAGCAGAATGCCCAGGTACAGGTAATGTAACGTAATGCAATTGCACCAAGAATAGAAATAGAAAAGAAAAAAGTTCAATTAATGTCGGTTCTGCTTGTAAATCCTATCGTAAATTGTATGCAATGCATGAATTATGTAAATAGTGAGAAAAATAATATTGAAGAAGATGCATAATGTTACATGCATAAACGCAAATAAAAAAGTATTCGATTTCACAAATCAATGCTCAGCTCAGATTTATTTGTAATAATTATAATTGAATCTAATTATTATAAAATCAGAGTCATATTACAAGTGATTCTCATTCAGTCTTGGTTCACGTTCACTGGTACTGGTAGTGGCTTCTGAGCGTTTGGCTCAACCACAGCAATAATGCAGGCAAGGACTGTCCTGCATGAGATTCTCCAGTCTTTACGTCTATATCCCCACCTTGTCAACTCATCATCTGCAATGCAAACCGCAAAAATAAAGTTGTAATTACAATACTAGTAAAATCCATGAGAAGCACGTACTAGTTTTCTGGTATAAAAGGCTATTTTATAAAATTTCTTTAAAAACATGAACCTGTTTGCATTTGAAAATCCACCATTTCCTTCCTGATTATATTCCTAGGGCGTAGAACCCGGTCACACTGACCGTACTTCTTCTCAGTTGTAGTTTTATTCACTTTTGATTTGTTTAGATTGGCGGAAATAAGAATAGGAAAGTTTAATTTTCTTGGACGTCCTCTGCCTCTTTTCTTGGATTGTCCTGGATCTGCAACTTGTGTGTTTTCCCTCAGCTCTGCTTTTGCCCTTGCCATTTTTATCTTTACTTATTAATTAACTTCTTAAATTTTAGGATATTAGTATTAGCAGCAAACAGTAGGGATAGAATGACACTTGGTTTCTGATTTATATCCACGTATGACTAAAGCAAAAATTCTGCTGAGACTATTGACATGAATCGGCTCAATTGGAATATTAGAATTGTTTATAATAATCGGAGAGCATAGCTGTAGTTCAACTTCAACTTCTTGGCATTGGGTCAATTTATTGTTCAAGGAAGACTATCCGATTCCTGTTAGCATAGCATAGCATAGCAAGCACATGAGAACAAAATAAATAACATCCTTATTCCGACCGGATATTCAATAACAAGAGAAGGATGGAATGGCAAAAATTTTAGTCAGATCATTCTATTCTAGTGAATTTAATTTATTTGTCATTTAATTTATAGTTAGTTTTCTTATGCTAACTTGAGATATAATATTATATTCGTTAGTATTTTATCTTCATCTGAAACGTGTTAGAAATTTCTTCCTTTTGGGATTGCATTTGGTCGGAAATTTTATTCCTGCTCTGTTGTTTTTCCCAATTGCTGACCCATTGTAATGGGTAGCACATTACCCCAGAGACAGTAAAGTAAATCCCTGCAGCATAAAATGCATAGTCATATCTTCCTGTAATATCTTTCAACCAACCTAATAAATACAAATTAATTAGTGAGCAAAAAAAAAACAGTACTAAAATAAATTCATGACTTAACCTTACCACCGATCGGATTTCCAACAACAGTTGTAATTCCCATAAATAGGAGAGCGAGTCCGAAAGAATTATTAAACTTTTCCATTCCCATAAATTTTAAAATGAGAACAGAGCGAAGTACAGCAAAAATTGCTAACAAATATTTTTAATTACAGTACATGTTGGTGACTATTGGTAAATTTTTATCTGTTTACCAGTAGTAATTCCAAATACTATGACATAGAGATAGAGTTGATATGAACTCGTCATGAATGGACAGAGGAACGTGGCAATTCCTCCAATAGTTAAGGCACCATTGCTCAGAATTAGTTGATTTACCCAAGGACGATCAGCAATGAAACCAAAGATTAGTCGTCCAATCGTATTGGCTATTCCAATGAGCGTGACTGCAAAAACTCCGTCTTCCTCTGACATGTCTAATTCTTTAACAGCTTTGTCTAAATGAAAAAAAGGAAATGAACACTGAACCAAAACAATACGAAACTCAATTCTGACCTGGGACAAACGCATAAGGTGCAAAGAACCCGAGAGTCGTAATTGCTCCGGATAATGCTAGAATTACAAACGTTGGAGATTTGAAAAGAGGAATCATTGATTGGATCAATGGAATGCATTGATTTTCAGCGTTCACTGTGTCTTCCTGTTCCTTTGCCTTAATTTCTTCATGAGTCACAACTAGGACAAAATATAACAATAATAGAGTAAAATTATTGATTGGAATAAATATTCACTCACATTTGGTAGGAAGAGGTCGATAAAATGCTGCAAAACTGATTGACACTGCAACAA
Source organism: Thalassaphorura encarpata (assembly GCA_009869925.1). Classification (NCBI taxonomy): domain Eukaryota; kingdom Metazoa; phylum Arthropoda; class Collembola; order Poduromorpha; family Onychiuridae; genus Thalassaphorura; species Thalassaphorura encarpata. The sequence goes on from WJEZ01000715.1 coordinate 14,388, forward strand.
TGGCTGCTTGAACCAAGAACGCACCTTGCCATCCTGCCATATCAGATATGTGCTTGACAAGAGATGGAAACACAATGCTACCAATCCCAGTACCACAAACTGCAAGCCCAGTAGCCAAAGCTCTATTCTTTTCAAAATATATTGAGACAATTATAATGGATGGTTGAAACATCATTCCAAAACCAATGCCAGCGATGAATCCATAAAAAATAAGGAGAGCCCAAATATTTGGGACGATAGGAGACGAAGCCCATGCTAAAAATATTCCTGTGGCTGCTGTTAGAGAACCACACATTCCAACTGGACGAAATCCAAAACGATTTGTTAGGAGGGAAACTAATGGACCTACGAGTAATTGCATCGCTAGTAAAATACTTCCGACCAAACTGTACATTCCTACTGAAATATTGTATTCTTCACCATGCCCATCTAGGAAATAAATATAAAAAATTCAAACCTTCAATTTATGTTAAAAATAAAAATTTCTTACCTTCTGATACAAATGTAAAATTTGTGGCATTTTGTCGACTTGGAATCTTTCCACTTGCCTCTTGTATCACAGGTAACAAAACCCCAGGACAGAGACTGATTCCATCCAAAACAAAATTGGACAGAAATGAGGCTGCTACGATGATCCATCCGTAGCCACCATCTGGGGCATAAGGAACGTAAGTACCGAGGAGCTCCTGTATTCAAAAATGAAATAACGTTAAAACCTCAAATTATTAAAGACTTGAATTTTCAAATTACTTTTGATTTTTCTCCATTCCCCATTTTTGAACTATTTTCTAAATTGAGTATATTTTCCTCTTCGGAATTTTGGACTACGGCTTGGTTATTCATATTTGCGATGATTTAAAATAAAACTTGACTAGCTGTTCGTTTCCCTCATTACAGGACTAACTCATGTAATGAGCACGACAAGAAGACTAAAACTAATTCAAGTAAAAAACGTAGTCAGACATGAGTATATCTTGAGCGGATGTCCACGTGAGGTCATAAGGTCACTCTTGCTCTCTCTCAAAGACAAGTGTAGCGTGAAAAGGATGTTAAGATATGTATGGCTAAATGCAATAAACCCTTGTTTTAACACTTATTTTATTTTACTTGCTCAAGTTAAGTCGGCAAAGATGAATGCAGAATTACGTCACGTCCTCCAATTACATTACATAGAAGTACAACTTGTTTGATTTTATTCACATGTTACTCGTATGTTGTCAAAACTAACTCTGTCCTTGTCCGTGATATTTTGTTGCTGGGTTTAAAGATGATACTGTGATGAGTTCACGCAGGCTGCTAGGCTTATTACATTTCGCATTAAATTGCTACGCTGGAAAAATGAAATAGAATCATTCCACTATTCTACCTAGCATCAATCTTGCTAGCAAATGCTAATTTTTTAGACCCAAAGCCCAAAAATTAATGCATTGGCATTCTCATTTCCATTCCAGTCTAGGATGCAGCAGGTGTGTGCATTTTGCACTAATCAATAATGGCAATAAATAAACTGGTTTGTCTTGCCTTGATTATTTTTATTCATGTCCATGACTCAGGCAGTGTGCTCTATGCTGGTACTAAAATAAGAAATTATAAGGGAAGTTCTCCAGGAATATTTAAAGACATATATTTAATTAATTTTAGTCAAGAGGGATTAATAAGGGCTGAAGTCAAAATAAATAATGATAATTAAATTATTGAAATTACGTATTTTTCATCAATTCCTGAGCAGATTAATTTTTAAACCTATAAGGCGTTTCCTTTCTTGTACCCGTGCCGCCAATGATCGTAAAGATTAAGCACGCGTTTAATAATCGATTTCAAACAGAGAAAGACCTTAAGCTAAAATGTTCTAGATTAATTTAGCCAAAGCAAAACGTAATTGAGCATATTAAAGGCTCACATTAAATTTTAATGAACCTACAAGTCCATTTCCTTAATTTATTTACTAACAAAACTGTACACTATGACTTTAATAGTGTACATTCTAAATATATCTATGGTATCTATCACTTATGTTTTACCATTAAATACTCGTACTTACATACTAAGCAGTTATTTGTAGATTTTCAACTACATATTCAAAGGTCTTCAATTCTAGAACGTTAGTAATGAGAATACAGTTTGGTCAATAACCATGTTAAAAAATGTGAGTTGTGTTCTTCCATTAATGTGGTAAAATGTCCCAACCCATACTCTGATTGGTCGGCATGACTTGAAAATTTTGGTGAAACCAGCTCTGCTTCCCCATTTCTTTTGCATTTTGTCCAAGAATTCTTTTGAATTTTCATATATGGCTCCAGTTGTAGATAATGTAAATTTTGCAATGATACAGTATCCAAGTAAAATCGACGGAAAGGCTAGAAATCCTGGCATTGGGACTACACCAAATAATTTTAAAACAGAATAATTTGCCAGGATGAGTGGAAGAACAATTAGGTTAAGCAATGGCTGCACGATTAAGCTTAGACAATTGGTAAATTTGCAGTTGAGAAATTGCAAAGCTCTGTATTGACGAGCTATCAGTTTGGAACTCTTTTCATTTCTAAAAAATTAAAAACAAAATAGGATTTATAAATCTTTTGAATAATTTTTTTATATCTACTAGCACGTTCACTCGTAACCTCAGAGAGTCCATCCAATACTTGGTGTGTTTGATGTACAATATATTGAGAAGAACATAAAACAAGAGCATGGAACCAGTGGCCATTGTTGCCATTGTTTCAACCACAGCGAATGGCAAAATTTTCATTTTGGAAAAGGTCAAAGTGCTTGGAAATAATGTGAGCCAGTATCTAGGGTTTTTAGTCCCGTTGTTCAAAGCTACAAAAAATTGTAGAGCGGCATAGCTATAACAAAGTTGTACAATTCTTTTTGGCATGGATGAAGAATCATGGTGAAAATTATTTCCTCTTCTCTTGTTCTTGTCTGAATAAAATGTAATAATTTTATATTTTAATTTATTTTGACGTGTTAAGAGCATCAATAACTAACCACCGTCATTCCCTTGAATGATTTGATTGATAAGAACTGGAATTTCCTTGTAATATAACCAAGTATTCAGATGAAAGGATGAGCAAGCCCAAACATTCAGAATCGAGATCATGTTTATAAATAATACCCCGTAAGGAATATCCATGTAGCAAATTGCTTGAATAAATCTGAAGGTCATGAAAAATAAATTTATCCAAGAATACGTAGCACCGATATACCAACCAAAGCGAAGATACAATGACGTCGTTGGAATCAGTCTCAGGTTTGCTTCGTCCCATTCGTAGGGAATTGCTCTTAATGTATTCCCAATACGACAAACTTTTATCAAAATTTCCATTGTTTTTCCAAAATTTGATGCCATTTTGGAAGGAGAACGGAGAAACTGACGATCTAAAATATAACTGATTCTAGAATCTAGAATTCTTGAGCTATATTAGCCAAAACCAATGACGACACATAAGGTTTGCTTCGTCCCATTCGTAGGGAATTGCTCTTAATGTATTCCCAATACGACAAACTTTTATCAAAATTTCCATTGTTTTCCCAAAATTTGATGCCATTTTGGAAGGAGAACAGAGAAACTGACGATCTAAAATATAACTGATTCTAGAATCTAGAATTCTTGAGTTATATTAGCCAAAACCAATGGCGACATATCTGAAGTAAGGAATTCATTTAATAAATTTTAAAGGAAGAATGTTAGAAACCAAGCACACAAAATTTTTGCTCTAAAAATGATGGAATTCTTGATGACCCCTACACATAAATCATAAAATTCCCGCCCTTAACACGTTTTCCAACTCTATTAAACTGATAAATTACTAAAATTTATCAGAAAGATTAAAGGTTGGAATTGAAAAGCTGCAAATCTAGCTCCACGTTTCCCATGTTCTATTGTAAGCGTACCGGCATAGTTTCATTTAAAAACACTTCATTCCCTTTTCTGTATTTTTCCAGTAATATAGGAAATTCTTAATTAAATCAAAACTCAACGCTTTTCTTCTCCAAATCCAACTAAGGTAAGTTTGAAAAATAAATTTATAAACGAAGCAAACATACGTACATATTGTGTCAATGCTCAAGATATTTATTTATTTATTCAACGGTAACGCCCTCAGAGAGGTCATTATGTTACCTGCAACAAAATTGACAAATAAATACATAATTTTTTGTTTTAGAGTACAAAGGTAATCCTCACGGAACAAAATCAATCAATATGAAAATAGTTGTATAACGTATTCGATGATTTCAGCATACTCATTACAATTATCAGTAGAAGGCGGTGTTAATTGGTCCTTGATTAGTAATTCTTTAATACACTTATTATATAAAACAGGTTTATTGTTATTCTGAACACTTTCAGGTAAATTGCCATACAATAAGATTCCCTGGTATTTACAAGTTCTTTTTCCAGCCTTAGAATTAGTGGTTATAGGACATAAACTAATGACAAAAAGATAATTGTAGAATTGATCGGGGCAATAGTTAAATGTAATGGCATGACAAAGTTTTAGAGATTCGTCCTTGTACATATTTGACGGAAATAACCAATTGAGTTCCTCGGTATTTCTATTTTTTACTGGTTCAAATTCTGTCCGTCTAATAATACTTTCAGCACCACTAAAATATTTCTTACAAGCTAATGCCATGTATTTGATTTTTGACAACACGTACACTTCAGTAATTATTTTTCTATTATGGACAGACAGCATATTTTGAATAGGGTACAAAGACCATAAAAGAGAATTACATTTTCTAGTAATACAATTAATATGGTCCGTCCAACTTAGACTAGAATCGATAGTTAATCCTAGCATGCACATTTTATTAACAGATTTAATAATAGAACCCCCTAATATCTTTTAGTTAGCTAAAATTTCGGTAATAGATTAATCGATTTAATAGAATTAGTATTGCATTCAGTGTAGTGGAGCTGCAGAATAAAACTCTACGTTGTATCCTTGTCGTCATTTTTGTACTGTTCTGGCGTGAATAATAAATTTTTCGCTGGTTCATGGACAATCGTAACAATCCAATGAGAACCATCCTGGAATTGCTCTCTAGTTGGTGAAGCCACTGGATGCGTGTGGCTTAAAGAAAGCGAGGACGTTGACGAATCCATCGTGAACGGCAGACCTGATCCATGGAACAAATTTGTATTAGGTTGAAATGAAGGTGGTTTCGAAAATCGATAAGTTTCTGTTACAAAGTGGTCAACAAGGCATGTCCTACCTAACCTAGCTCTCTCAACATTTTCTATTTGTCGCATGGACATAATTAACTCCTGTTGAAGAGGAACACAGGGCTTAAGCCCATGATTTGAATTCTCTCTAGTTCGATTAAATAATTGATTAATTCCAGATACGAAACGTCTTCCAAAATGAACTACAGCACGACATGCTCTCCGGGCTCGATTTTTGAACTTTGGCTTGAGAATATTGTCCTGAACTGGATCATCGACTGGCACAACACTTTCGTGTGATTCGGCAAAATTAGAATTAGAACTGCTTGATTCTGAGCTGGATGAATAGTGTGAGCAAAGATTCCTCTTGTATTGATTCCAATGGGTAAAAATCCGATGTATATATGCTACATAAAGATTGGTTTATAAAAATGCATTTAATCAAAGGTCATCTTATCTATTTTACCTCAGTGGACGATACTCTTGTACACTGTGTGAAGAATATGGAAGAAGAATAAGAACGAGTAGAATACTTCCGGCGTTCATTCTAGGCTAATGTATAATTTTTAACTCAGAATTATCTCCCCTAGTAATAGTAATATCAATGCTATTATTTTCGTTCTGGTTGTATTGAGGAGATGTAAGATATTGTAATATATATTCACAATGTAAGTTGCTGAATGACGAGCAATTAGAACTTTTAAATTTTGGAAAGTTACTAGTATATTAGGGTTAACACAGTCATTTTGTTTTTATTTTTAAATCGAAATCGCACGACAATTGCTAATTAAATATTTTATTTCCAAAAGTATTTCCAATGCAAAGTAAGAATTGTCAGATAGGTAATTCAAAAATAAAATGTGCTAGTCAATGTAATTCCTCGTCAAACTAAATTTTACTACAAATACAAAAACTAGACTCAAAATACCATTTGGATATCTGAAGAATATCCCAGTTCCCGCTTAGTTCAGTTGACAGGAAAATTATTTATTCATGGAATTTATATCAGAAATAATTTGTCCTTAGTCTTTATGTCTAAAATATTTTACCCAGAATTTTTTTTTTGCGAATTTGTACAGGTGTAACACAATAAAGTTGCAAATATTGAATTTTCTTTGTACAATTCTCGCGTTTCCCTACGGGTGCAGAAAAGCAAGCAGCGCGATCGCGATGAGCGGATAAACCCGAATCCATCAATACTTCATGGATCAAAAATTCTGAATCTTAACGTCAGGATCCTGATGCTAAATCCTAACGTCAGGATCTTGATGCCAAATCCTCACATCAGGATCTTGATGCTAAATCCTGACGTCAGGATCCTGATGCTAACGTCAGGATTCTGACTGCAAATTCTGGTGCTGACGTCAGGAAGCAGGCTCCAAATCCTGGTGTTAGAATTTTCACCGGCGTGAAACATTCCTGATGTTTTGGCGCCGATATCCCCCATACAGCTAAAATTCTTCTGAAGGTGCACTTGAATTGTATGTATCGTAAGGTTTCGTTTGCTCGAGAATCAGACTTGGCAAATGTTGCATAGAATCAGTTTTTCACTAGTATGGGTTCTTACATGCACATTTAGACTTATCTTTTTCGCAAATAATTTTGAACAGTAGGAACATTTGTATGGTTTTTCGCCAGTGTGACCAATCATGTGGATTTTCAATACACTTTTGTGTGTACATGATCTTGTGCAATGAGAGCATTTGAATGGTTTTTCTCCAGTATAGAATCTCGAACGTTTAACTAATTTGAGAGTATGTGCAACTCGATCATGTGAAGCTAAATTGCCGGAATGGCTAAACAATTTTCCACACTTCGAGCACAAGTAAGGTTTCTCTCCCGTGTGAATTCTTGAATGTACGGTCAGTTGACTTTGTGAACTGAATTTCTTTTGACAAACTGAACATTAGTGCGGTTTCTCTCCAGTATGAATCATTAGACTTGAGGCCGTAGATGAATCCTTCAATGAATAAGCGTTGACAATTCTAATCTCTGATTCTGCTTCAGCACTTAATCCATTTTTTCCCGAAACTCTTTGTGGATTTCTTGGATTTTGTATTGTCCTGGTTTGCTGATACAAAAGTAAACAAAAATATTCCGTTGGTTGACATGTCAAACGAAAGAGTCAGTGGAAACTAACCTTATAACTTGTAGACAGATATTCCGTGTAATTTTGGCACATTTGACATCCCGTGATTCTGGCTCATTGCATAACTGGGTATTTTTTAGAATATTACTCCAAGTCAAATATTAACGCTTCTACTCTTCGATAAAACTTGTTCTCAACTCGACTTTTTATTATTCGGGGATTTACTGGATAAGCCAATTTAGAAGAGAGTTTTGAATCCACAGGAAGTTGTTCCAAGAAATCCTGTGCAATTAAAAGTAGCATAATTTTCTCCAGAATTTTCAATATTCTGGAATGTTGCTCAGCTCTATCGCCAATTGGGGGCCATTTTAATGGGTTATGCCGGTATTACAGAGAATCCAAATATTATTTATTTATAATCCAGAATTTGGTCACCGCGTTTAGGAATAAATTTTAATGGCCTTGTGAGTCCAAAATAGTCTCATATCTTTTCACATGTGTAGAGCGTGAACTTATGATTTATTTCCGTAACCGCTGCTGGTGACGATTTAGGCGTAATTTCAGAAAGTCTAATTTTATGTTTACAAACAGTGAAGTATGAAATCCCTGCTGCTGCTTTCTGCAGTTCTACGTCAAGAAATTCCGCCAAATCTTGCACAAAAGTTGGGACACCATCGTAGCCTAAAAATAAACTCGAAAATTAAGCAAATTGCGTCAAAATTTAAATAAAAGTGTTTACATCTTGGAATACTTGAAAAAACATTGACGTCAAAGATTTCCAATCTCCCAGTTTTCTCTACAACAACAATGTCAACTCCAAATAGGTTTAGGCCGAAACATTTTCTGATTGCATCTGTGATTATTTTGAGTAATTCTTGGCTTGGAATTCCATTGTTTTGTTGAAATCCGAAGTCAATTTGAGGTAAGGTCGGATCCACGTCGGTCGTTTCGAAATATCCCCACTGTAAAAATGCATCGGTGGCCGGTGCGGCGAGTCTAATGGAAAAAGCACAAAATTAAAAAATGTCTTATGGAAAGAAAAAAAATTTTTCCTGGAGAAAAAACTTTTCTTCCAGGAGAAAAAAATTTCCTTCAGCGAAGAAAAAAAATTTCTTCCGGGAGGAAAAATTTAATTCAGGGAAGAAAAAAAATTCTTCCGGAAGAAAAAATTTCTCTCAGGGAAGAAAAAAATTTTCTTCAGCGAAGAAAAAAATTTCCTTCAGCGAAGAAAAAAATTTTCTTCAGCGAAGAAAAAAATTTCCTTCAGGGAAGAAAAAATTTCCTTCCGGGAGAAAAAATTACCTTCAGGGAAGAAAAAAATTTTCTTCCGGGATGAAAAAAATTTCCGGGAGAAAAAATTCCCGTAGATAGTTACAAAATTGAATAAGTTAGTGAGTAGCCTGTCCTCGTGGCTTAAAGAACATTTTTAATTACGTTAAATCGGTTTGACAGTTAAATAAAGTTCTCTCTATCTAAATGTACTGATTTGGTAATTACTGAAATACAGGCGAAGTTCAAGTTGAATCTACTTGCACATTTATTTATTAAAATTCTAGTCAGTCAAATGGAAGAATATATTATATTTCCGTAACTTGACATTGCATTATGATATTTAGCAAGAGTAAGTAATGTGGGGGCAGGGGCTGTAAAAGTTTAGAGTGTTAGCGGAATTAAGTTGTCGTAAAGTGGATTCTTCAGAATTAGCATTTAAATCGTGACATGATGCCGACACTTGAATGGCGTCGTTGTACCATAAAGACCAGCTTTGCTTGCAAATGAACAGTACAGTAAATCAACTATTATTGCTACAAGCAAAATGGCTAGGTTGGGTTAATGTACTAGAGTGCAATAGCTTGAAACTAAAACTAATAAGCATGGATAATGAATGGCCAAATGTTATCAAGTCAAAATGTCCCAGAAATAAAAGTAACGCTTTGAGGTCGAATATTTCTGCAAGTACTAATTATAGAGAAATGATTTTACGCTCATTTGAAAGACAATCGCATTTTGTGCAATCTGTTTTACCATTCCAACAAACCATATTGCACCAAGACTAACATCACTCTTTTCATCCCGATTGTACCCGTGTTTGGAGTCAGATGAGCGTAAAATCATTGCTCTACATCAGTAGTTACAGAAATATTGGACCTTAAAGGGTTAGTGTTATTTCTGGGACTACTTGTATATCTAATACTCCGTGCCGTAGTAATTTGATTAAAAGTTCCAAAGCATAGCATTATTAATAAATAAAGTTTGATTTTAACCCATAATTGTTCAATTTAATCAGTATTCAATACATTTTATTGTGCCAGATTTATC
>WJEZ01000716.1:0-23947 GCA_009869925.1 Thalassaphorura encarpata
CAATACTTTGAATGGCCAATGCTTCATGTCGCTCTGAACTTTTGAGTCATCAAATCTACGGCCGATGAGACGTTTTGCATCAAAAATTGTATTTTGTGGATTCATTGCGACTTGATTCTTAGCAGCATCTCCAATCAGCCTTTCCGTGTCGTTGAAGGCAACGTAGGATGGGGTCGTACGATTTCCTTGCCCGTTTGCAATGATTTCTACTTTTCCATTCTGCCAGACTCCAACGCAGGAGTATGTCGTCCCCAAGTCAATTCCGACCGCAACTTTGGATTGTGAAACCATTTTGATTCTGAAAATTGAATCAATAGTGAAGATTAATTTCAGTTAATTAAGAACACTAAAAAGCTATTCAAAGAAAATTAATCTTGAATTTCACGTTAAATTTAAGATGGAAAGTGCTTAATAATTTATCCAAAAAACCCGAATTTCTAAAATTAAGTATTTCACTAAAATCATGAGTGAAATTTTTTCAAATTCTCACCTTTACTGCTCTTCACTTGACGGTATTGAGTATTAATTTCACTTTTCACAAATAAAGTCGTTGACAAGAAACTCAGTAATTTGAGATTTGAGACTTTATCTCGAAAATGAACTTTTTCCAAAAATTGTTCACAGAGTAAGTATTGGTTTGATTTACTTTTCAAACAGTTAAAGTAATGAACGTTTGTGAATTTGTGTTCTGCTTTTGCAGTGTATTTCGCTTGTTTCGCTCTGAAGTGAGACTGTGTTGAGCGAACGAACTCGGTTGGGTTTTATACATGTTTTCAGCATTACCAGAGAATCCTAGAACTTTCTCGCATGCACAATGCACAGCCTTTCATCAGGTCCCAGTGCCAGGGCATTCTGCAACATACGAGAAATCCGTAGACCATTCTAGAACCTACGTTCCCGTCTAATGTGTGCAATCTAGTTCACCGTGAGAAACCACTAGAATTTTCTCGTGGCTTATAACGTAATGCAATTTATTGTGCAGTGCACTTGGAACTTGCATATTTGCAGGATGAGAAAACAGTATTTTTTTTTAATATTGGCCCATAGGATATGATTTAATGCAAAATTAGGTAAGACTCGAATTTTAACGAATTAACAGTTTAGTCTCTGTGGACTTGAGTAGATAAGTATGACGTTATACATATTTCAAATAGTACATATTTCTTGACAAGACGTTTTGTAGAAACAATGAGTATTGTAGTACAGTTTTTAATTTCTACTTGCTAAAGTTAAAGTAATTCGTCAATACCGTTAATCTTATGCAATAGACTAGTGTCGTTAATAAGAATTTGATAATAGAATGGACTAATTTGATAACTTGTGAAGTTTTATTTGCCCCATGGACGCTAAACTGAAAGTTCATTTTAGGTATTTATGATAGGCTTTAGAAAATTTTTAGAAAACGTTGAAAAAGAAAGGAAATTGGTACCTTAATTCGAAGAGAAACACAATACATTTCAATCAATGCTAAATTTGCCAGGCTAAAGCAAATAACTTCAAAAGAGAGGATTTTACATTTTACAGCATATAAGGTATGGAACTTGGTTACGCCGTCTTATCTTACTTACAAGTCCGTCATCTCAATTGCTTCATTTGGAGTCAATATATGCTTTCTAATGTTTGAATCATTTTAGAATAAAATTGTTTTGTAAATAATAGTCGGCTTTTTATATTTTTAAACACGAGCTATTAAATTAAAATGAACTTTGACTTTGGTTTGATTCTTTGATTGTTGCTTCTTTTTCTCCTGATCACTAAGAATTGCGATGAATGACTTGGCCAAATACGAATTCCTTCAATTCAACATCGTGAGTGAAACTGAAGCCGGAAAAGTGACACATCAAAAACTTTACCTTGATACTCGATTTTACAAACATACTTTAATACACTTTTTCAGGAAGTTCATTTTCATTAGCAAATTCAAAAATGTCGGATTTGAAATCTGAAATTCAGAATGAATCAACAGCTGAGGAAGATGTCGAAGACTCAGAAGATACATTCACCAAAAAGATCATAAAAAATGACGTGGTATAAATGAATTTCGAAGTTATTCAATTGGTTATGGATTGATTTATTAGAATTGAGAGTCCTGGACCAATTAAAAATGTGAAGATATCAAGAGTAAATGTTTTTTACTTAATTTTTCCAGATTTTCCGTGAATTATCGTCATACTTAAGCGTTGGAGATTTAAAACAACTCAGCCGAGTCAACAAGACTTGTTTAAAAAATGTTCGGCTCATCCAACGTTTTACAGCCAATTTTGGTCAAAAATTCCGTCGTCAATTTTATGAAATGAAAGCACCAATTATAAAACGAGGTATTGTTCACCTCAACGAAATTGATGAGAGGGTTCTCGACACCTACAGATTTCAAGGATATGGAATGCCAGCATTTAAAGAACTGGAGTACTTGGAAATCCAAAGAAGCGGCATAATGACTGACAATTCAAGATGTTCCACCTTGAAGAAAATTCTGTTAGCTTGTCCAAAATTGAAAACGCTTGCATTTGGGCGGAATCAGTTTTTGGGTAAAGACTACCATAAATTATTTGGAAATGAACAAGTGAAGTCCTGGTTTAGTGAGCTGAGTGAACTTTACATTGGAGTTCACAACGAAGAATATGAGGATGAGGAAAGTGACCATGAATCTGACGAAAGTGACAACGAGGAGGTTGGATGTACCACTTTGTTGGGAAAGGAAAATAAAATAACCCTACAGGAGAGTTTCTCACACATGTCCGAACTTGGAATGAAATTGAAAAAATTCAGTTACAAAGAAACTGGAATAACAGATGATGATGACGAAGTTGGAATTTCTTTTTCTCATCCAGAATTGATCCTTGGTTCTAGTGTTCCTACACTTACTCATCTCAACTTAAAACTTCAGCCTACTATGGAAATATGGACTCCTTTGTCTAAAATGAAATTCTCACAGCTAAAATGTTTAAAATTATATTTCTCCTGTACGTATAAAAACAAAAGTACATTGGACGATGTCTTATTGTCGACAGTTGTTCCATTTGTACAGTCACACATCCGTGGCTTGGAAGAATTGAGTTTAAATTCTGCACAGCGATATCCACTCAAGCCATTTCGTGATGTCCTGGCATCATTTCCTGCAAATGTGATTCATAAATTAGAGTTCAAATCTCAACAAGGTTTCACAGATGGAGGACAAGAAGTAGATTGGACATTTCTCGAGAATGGGTGCAGATTTTTAACTCATTTCAAGATACACAGAACGAAATTGAATTTGAAGACAATTTCACTTCTACATGAGAGAGGTGAATATGTCGATACGGATGATGATGGATCAGAATATAATCCATTAAACTGGGACGATTCAGATGAAGACGAACACTCTGATCCTGATTCTGATACTGAAGCAATTGAAGGAGAGGAAGAACAACAATATGTTAAAATACATCTTGATGAAAATCAATTTGAAATGACATTTGGTCTATGGCCTCGATATTTGAATTGTTTACCATCTACTGTGACTGGAATCAGTATGGGGGGTATGAGAGGTTATCAAGGTGAAGGTGCACAAGACGCAGCTAGAGTTGAGGCTTTTGATTTGTCTGTGTCTGCGTCATTGGAAAGATTCACAAATTTGACTCAGCTCACAATGGTTCAAACGATTTCATTCTTAACAAATCCCACTCTTCAATTTATTTGTTCACGTTTAATTAAACTGAGGATGTTGCGATGTGATTTTGATGGAATTAATGATTTTGGAATTAGTGGAGTCCGGGGGGTGGATGGGGTACAAGAAACAACTGGAGTTTCGCTGAAGAATTTGAAAGGTTAGACTAACAATTTTAATTAATGTTATTGATTTCGCTATTTAGTAATAATTTTGTCTGCTTTAGGTCTGAAGGAACTTTACATGGAATTTAGTTTTTCCGAACGGGCTACTTTCTCTTGGGTGGGATTCCTCGCATCCGTCCAATTCCTGGAATTGACAAGACTCTATGTCGGAGCACGTACTCTCATCGATTCCAAAGATAATGGCTTTGATGTAAGTTTGTGTCAATTGAAAATGCGTTCATTTTTATGCTTTTACGGGCTTACGTAAAAATAATTCTTATTTAATATTTTATTTAGAAACCAAGTGAAGATGGCCCCAAATTCTTACAACTTCTCCAGCAGAATCCAAGCTTGGAACGAATTCATTTGAATTTCTACAAACCACACTATTCCATTCTCCAAGAGAGCAAAGAAATCCATCCAAGAGTTAAACTAGATAAAAAGTACCACAGTATGTAAAACTAAATATAGGACTACTGGATTAATTAGTACAGAATTTAATGCTATGCTATGGGGTGCTTTTTTGATCTCAGAGTCCATTTAAAAAAGTTTTTCAGAGAATTAAATATGAGATAAAATTCATTGCCATTTTTTTCAAATTACAAAATAATTTACATCAAAAATTCCATTAACATTATTACGATATTCATCTTTTAAAAGTTTTCATTGCTATTGAATATTAATCAGGCGATACAGAATTCGTTTATAATTTATTAAAACTAATTTATGCTTACAATTCTCCATTGTTCACTGAAATAAAAAACTGTAATTCCAAGTTCAAATATGACTACCGTGAGCTCTATTGTTGGAATAATATGTTGTACGCGTCTGTCGTCTCAATTGTTTCATTTTGGGCTAATAATGTTTGATTCATTTTAGAATTAATATTTTGCAACAAAAGTAAAAATTGACTGTTTATATTTTGAAGTATGAATTGTTAGAACGAATTCTGGATTGCTGCTTCTTTTTTTCTGATGTCTAAGAATCGCGCGATGAATAACTTGGCCAAATACAAATTCCTTCAATTCAACGTCTGGAGTGAAATTCAAAACCGGCAAGTGACAATGACAAGTTAAGTATCAAAAATTTTTGCATTGATACTCAATTTTACACAATACTTTAGCACTTACGTTTTCAAAAGTTCATTCTCATTAACAAACTCAAAAATGTCGGATTCGAAATCTAAAACTGTGAATAAATCAACAGCAGAAGAAAAGGTCGAAGATTCAGTAGATGCATTCACAAGATGTATCATAAAAAATGACGTGGTACTAATGAATAAACTAATGAATTCTAAGTCATTGAATTGGTTATGTATTGATTAATCAGAATTTGCAGTCCTGGACGAATTGATATCAAAATAATTATTGTTCTTTACATTATTTTCCTCTTTCTTCTAGGTTTTCCGTGAAATATCATCATATTTAAGCGTTGGAGATTTAAAACAACTCAGTCAAGTCAACAAGACTTGTTTAAGAAGTGTTCGGCTCATCCCACGTTTCATATCCAATTTTGGTCGAAAACTCCGTCGTAGATTTAATGAAATGAAATCACCAATCATAAGGCGAGGTATAGTTCACCTAAACGAAATTGGTGAAAGAGACCTCGAAATCTTTAGACTGCAAAGATATAAAATGCCAGAACTGGAGTACTTGGAAATCCAAAGAAGCGGTCGAATGAGTGACGATTCAAGATGTTCCATCTTGAAGCAAATTCTGTTATCTTGTCCAAAATTGAGAACGCTCGCCTTTGGGAGGAAACAGTTTTTGGGTAAGGACTACCATAAATTATTTGGAGACGAACAAGTGAAGCAATGGTTTAGTGAGCTAAGTGAACTTTACATTGGAGTTCGTAATGAAGAATATGATGATGAGGAAAGTGACCATGAATCTGACGGAATTGACAATGAGGAAGGTGGATGTAAGGTTTTCTGGGGAAAGGAAAATGAAATAAGACTAGAGCAAAGTTTCTCACACATGTCCAGACTTGGAATGAAATTGAAAAAATTCAGTTACAAAGAAACTGAAAGGATGAATAATTTACTTAGCATTCCTTTCTGTTATCCGGGATTGATCCTTGGTTCTAGTGTTCAAACCCTAACTCATCTCAATTTAAAACTTAAACCTATATTGGAAATATTGATTTCGTTGTCCACAATGAAATTCCCAAAGCTAAAATGTTTAAAATTATATTTCTCCTGTACGTTTGAAAAGCCAAATGTACTGGACATTGTTTTATTGCCAACGGTTGTTCCATTTGTCCAGTCTCACATCCGCAAGTTGAAAGAATTGAGTTTAAATTCTGAACGGAAATATTCACTCAAACCATTTCGTAATATCTTGGCTGCATTTCCAGCAAATGTGATTCATAAATTAGAGTTCAAATCTTCACAAGGTTTCACAGAAGAAGGACATGAAGTTGACTGGTCATTTCTGGAGAAGGGGTGCAGATATTTAAATCATTTTAAAATTCACACACGCAAGTTGAATTTGAAGACAATTTCACTTGTACATGAGAGAGGTGAACTTGTCGACTCGGATGTTGATGAATCAGATGTTAATCCATTAGAATCAGACCAATCAGATGAAGACGATGGCCCATCTAACCAACAGCAAGAAGATAACGACGTTATACTTCTTGATGAAAATGATCTTGAAGTGATAGTTAATCCAGTTGAGTGGTCGCCACCACACATATGGCTTCGATATTTAAATTATTTACCATCCACTGTGATTGGAATCAATTTGGGGGGTATGAAAGGCTATGAAGGTGAAGGTGAACAAGATGCAGATAGAGTTGAGGCTTTTGATTTATCGGTGTCTACGTCATTGGAAAGATTTACAAATTTGACTCAACTGACGATGGTTAAGACGACTTCATTCTTAACAAATTCCACTCTTCAATTCATTTGTTCTCATTTAATTACACTGAGGATTTTTAGATGTGATTTTGATGGAATCAATGATTTTGGAATTAGTGGAGTCCGGGAGGTGGATGGAGTACAAGAAACAATTGGAGTTTCACTGAAGAATTTGAAATGTTAGACTAAAAATTGAGTTAATTTTAATTGATTGGTAGATTTAATAATTTTGTCTGCTTTAGGCCTGAAAGAACTCTACATGGAATTTAGTCGTCTCTCTCAGGCTTCTTTTTCTTGGGTAGGATTCCTCGAATCCGTCCAATTCCTGGAACTAACAAGACTCTACGTCGGAGCAAGTAGTCTCACCGATTCTAAAGATAACGGCTTTGAGGTAAGTTTGTTTCATTTGAAAATGCATTCATTTTTTATGGCTTTAGTTCCAAACGTAAAATGGTTATTTTCTAATATTTTATTTAGAACTCAAGTGAAGATGGGCCCAAATTCTTACAACTTCTCCAGCAGAATCCGAGCTTGGAACGAATTCATTTGGATTTCTACAAACCACGATATTGGGTTCTTCAAGAGAGTAAAAAAATTCATCCAAGAGTAAAACTAGATAAAAAGTACAACATTATTTAAGACTGGGTTAATTATTACCAAATTCAGTACTGTCGGAACATTTTATGAAGATATTCATATTTTAGATTTTATTATGCATTACAAGTATTAAAATTCTTAAAATCGTTTATAATTTACTAAAACTAATTTATGTGTACAATCCTCCTTTGCTCACTGAAATAAAACACTGCAATTCCAAGTACAAATACAACGACTGTGAACCCTGTAGTTGGTAAACTCTGTGAAGAATGAACATAGAGCTCTGGAGTTATATATCGAACAAAAACTAATTGCAGTGAGTCAATTATAGTTTTGACCAGTGCATTTGCATGTCTTGTAATGAATGCTCTGGCCGCCATCCATACTGTTTCACTCACAGCTAATCCAACAACGTATCCAATGATCTTTGGATTATTCTTGAGTTGAACAAAAGCATTTAGAGCATTTTCCATGACTCCTCCTTGAGTAGTTGGATATAATGGATCAGGGACAAAATATAAAAGAGGGAGTATTACAGCATACACGATTGTTCCCAACATGGCTTCAACGACGCACATTACCAAAGGTATCCCTCGTTTTTCATGAAGAAACTTTTCATCGTATGTATCAGCGAGGGCGAATCCAGCATGTGCTAGGCTCAGGAGTGGAACTGTGACAAGATATGAAATGTCATTCCTTTGTTCACTATTATCCAAATCAGCAGTCATCAAATCGTAATAGGCAGAATGTAAAACAGCACTCATCATAATGAGGACGGCCAGCCATTGTTGAATGGAAAACCCTTGACGAATACGAAGAGCATTGCACATGCATGGGGATCGAAAAATACCCGCTGATAGCAATGATACAGCTCGAAACATTACAATCGTTGCGGGATAAGTAGCTCCAAATGCATAGTAAACAAATGAAGTTGACAATAACATTAAAATGGCAGGTGGGAGATAATTGACTATTCTCAGAGTTTGGTCACCATCCACAAAAAGTGCAATGAAACTTTCTTTGTCTTCGATAACGACCTGTTGTTGTGAAGCTGGCGAAACAATTGTCACTTCTGGATCTTGACCTCGATGATTTTCATTGGCCAAAATTTCGTTCCCTTGATAAGGAAGTAATCGTTGGAGTTCTCCTGGATTTTCTGCTCTGCCGCCGCAAAATAAATTCGCAACAACATCTCTGGTTTGACACAAATCAGCCAAAAGCTGATTTCGGATAGGGGCGTTTTGAAGACAAGCAATTGAAAATATTATCAGTTGTCCAACGTATACAAAGAATAAAAGGGCAAATGGATGATCAAATTCTTCATAACTCCCTTCGTAGTTGAGTGCATGAAGGTTATGAATATTTTGTTTAATGTACAAGAAAATTGTACCACTTGACACAGCACATGTAGCAATAACAATTCTTCTGCCCCATTGCCACTTATTCATGATGCTTTTTTTTTGTATAAGCGGACTAATTAAATAATTTTACCATTCTTAATTTTGAGACAAAATATTACGATTAGACAGTCCAGTATACAGTCACAGACTGACCACATTAAGTTGAAAAGTTATTTTAATACATTACGATGCAAAACCAAAGACCGCAAGGTACTCAAACCCATGTCAGGTTATGGTTGACTCATGGCCCGGTTTCCACTTGTTCTTAAGAAAAAGTTAGCAAAAAAATTGCAAGAAGTATGGCTGATCCGCACCGGACAGCAGAAAGCAGAATTCCCTGCTTCTACATGCAGTTTTGCGTTCGCACTGCAGTGCAGGGAATTTGGGGATTATCTGCAGCAGGGATCCCTGTTGCAAAGTAGATTGCAAGTTTCAATGCAAGTCTACAAGAGTGGAATAATCTTTGAAGGTCGACTATGCTTGCTTGTATTTATGTATTTCCATGAATAAGTCTGAATTTCATTATAAGTAGTTTTTCAGCTATAAATTTAGCACAATTTCACGTGCACTGCACCCATCAGACCCATCATGACCATTAGTAATATTTTGTCCAGTATTATCTTCCAACTCTAAGAAAGATGCGCAAAATTCTATTAGGTTTCCTCGTCTTCTTCTGATATCGATTAAAAATAAGAAATTATAAGGCTAATTTGAAAATTCTTCCATGTAATGCATTAGTAATCCCAGTAATTTGAGGAATTCATAATGACAAATTACACGAGAAAAAATTGGTAATTAATGAAAGTAATGAGAATAATTCTTTTGTAATGCAAATGATATTAAGTTCAAACTACCATTAAAACACATTTTGAGGGAAATATTACATGTACAACAAATTTTTGATCAAATCTAATCAGTACATGAGTGTGATGATTGATGATGGACACTTATAAGATAAGGATTGTAAGTTGCACACGAATTTAATATTTAATCTCAAGTGTGCGAGGAATTTCCCAATTGATTTTCAATTTGTAACTACAATTGCTTTTATGAGCATTGTAAATCAAATTCAGTTACAAATTTTGACCTGTCGTGAAAGATTGAAAATTTTAATTTCTAGAATGGATAGACCATTTCTGATTTTCTTGCTGATTTCCATCCGCATTAGTTTCTCTTTCTCTGCTACTCTTCCAACGACAAACACAGATGCCGTTGGACAATATTTCTGGTTTCCAAACCCCAAGGGAGATGGGACATTAATGAAAGCGTACTTGACAGGGAAACCTGGAGAAGACTATGAACCAGGAACAGTCGATGACATTCATTTTCACCTTTACACAAAGTAAATTAGTAGCGTATAATATTCTAATGAACCGTAATTTGTAATTCAGTATGGATAAACTTTCAATAGAGCAAATCCAATCGATTCGGTCGAATTGTTAGTGGGGAACAAGGAATCCTTTGACAATTCAAATTTTGATAGAACCCTTCCCGTCAAATTTATAAGTCATGGATTCGGTGGAACTTATATGGATGGTTGTCCTCGAGGCATTCGCCAAGGTTTATTTGGAATTTTATTTTAAGTATTGAATATCAAAATTTGAATTAATCTTATATTTTTCTGCCAGCCTACATGGAGGCACCTCAAGGAGTTAATGTGATTGTCTTAGACTGGGAAAAATTGGCAGATGATCCATGGTATTTATTTGCTGCCAACTTTACAAAACTAGTTGGTGAACGAAGTGCCGAAATGATTGATTTTATGATCAGAAGAAGGCTACACAACGTTAGAAAATGTTCACTTCATTGGTCACAGTTTGGGCTCACATGTGGCTGGAAATACAGGTCACGCAGTTAAAAGTGGAAAAATCGGAAGAATTTCTGGTAAGAAAAGTCAAAGCAACAACTTTTCATTACTGTAAATGTAATTCGCTCGTCATTCCACGGCAGCTCTCGATCCAGCATTACCACTTTTCGAAATTACGACTGATGAATTCAGAATAGATCCATCCGATGCTCAAATTCGTTGACGTGATGCATACAGGGGCTGGAACTTTGATAGAAGGTGGATTAGGTTTTCAGGAACCTCGTGGACATGTCGACTATTATCCGAATAGTGGAAGAAAACAACCAAATTGTGGACCAGACGTGTTTAGTAAGTAATTGGGCATTGCATACATATAGTATATAATTGCTTAATTTCATAATTTTATTTTTAATAAAAATAGGCTCATGCAGTCACGGGAGAACTTGCGATTATTTCAGGGAGTCAATTTTGGCTGCACCTGCACAAGAATTCACTTCTTGTAGGTGTACAACTTGGGAAGGATTTAAAAATGAAGAATGTGTTTGCAAAGTAAAAACACCCATGGGAGCTTATGTAGACGTTAAGTAAGTTCTACGTTGAAAAAATTGAATAACCTTAATTATAAAAAATAATGTAATGCTCGTTTTATTTCAGCACAACGCCAGGAAATTATTATTTACACACAAATGGCCAATCCCCGTTCGGTCGAGGTGATGATATGTCACCTCCAACTCCAATCNTAACCTTAATTATAAAAAATAATGTAATGCTCGTTTTATTTCAGCACAACGCCAGGAAATTATTATTTACACACAAATGGCCAATCCCCGTTCGGTCGAGGTGATGATATGTCACCTCCAACTCCAATCGTTTAAATCGGATATAAATATCAAGATATTACTCAGGATTTGTTGAATAAATGTTTTGAGGGATATTGATTGAAATTACAAAATAATATATGTAATATGCAATAATCATATTGTGCATAAAAATAATGACAATAATAGATTGTAACTTGTGATTGCGACCTGTCTATTTTGAAATAGTTATGCAACTTTGATTGACTGATGCATTCTCCAAAATTGATAGATTTGCATATGCAATCTTACCTTTTACCAAATTAAACTCAAAACAAAATCTTTCAGACCAGACAATTTCGTCATCGGTACGCATGGCATGCTAGATTTAGATTTGAGGAAAAAGTATTGAGACAGATTCGGCGATCAATCTAAAATCCCATGCACAAATAAATTGGACACTTAATTTGGATAATGTAGTTTTCGAATTTACTTTTAAGGAAGACGCACACAGCCTTCCATCGTTCCAGTACAGTACAATTTCGTCCTTCCAGAAGAGTACAACTCTAAATTTGTTGGATAAAACTAAGGTGCTTATAATAATCGTACAATAAAATAAAACTGCCGATTAACTATATTGTGTTCAATATGGCAGACTACAAATTTCGTCTAATTTTTGCTGCAATTTTGGCTATTCAGTGTGTGAGTGGTCTCCTTAAAGTTTCTGATATTCAGTCCGACCCTGGATTTATATGGTTTCCAAATCCAGATGAAAGTGGATCATTTTACCCCACAGCATTGGCAGCTCCAGATCGAGCAGAAGATCCAGGCGTTCTATCTGCCATTACGATTGTGAACAAAGAGGAAGCCATACATTTCTACCACTACATAAGGTTTGATTTCATAGTAATTAAAATTAATTCCTGATTCAACAAATGTCAAAAATAGGGAGGACCCAGACCATGGTCATGAAATTACTATTGACCAGAATGGATTTACTTTACCAGAGTCTTTCGAACCACACGCTCCAATCAAAATCCTCATTCATGGATTTCTGGCCAATGCTAACACTCCATTTCCAGAAAATGTTAAGAATGGTAAACTAAATTGATTGAATTGGTCGCAAATACAAGTTTTATACGCTATTTTCTTATTTAGCTTATATGCGACTTGACCACGACGTCAACGTAATCGTGGTTGATTGGGGCATCCTGGCCAAGAAGATAGTAATTAAAATTAATTCCTGATTTAACAAATATCAAAAATAGGGAGGACCCAGACCATGGTCATGAAATTACTATTGACCAAAATGGATTTACTTTACCAGCGTCTTTCGAACCACACGCTCCAATCAAAATCCTCATCCATGGATTCCTGGCCAATGCTAACACACCATTTCCTGAAAACGTTAAGAATGGTAAACTAAATTGATTGAATTGGTCACAAATACAAGTTTTATACGCTATTTTCTTATTTAGCTTATATGCGTCTTGACCACGACGTCAACGTAATCGTGGTTGATTGGGGCATCCTGGCCAAGAAGCGAACTGCTTATCACAATGTTGAAAATGTCCAATCCTATTATAAAGTTGTCCAAAATATTGTTCATGTCGGACATAAAGTTGCCAAATTGATTTCTCTACTGGTACAAGAACATGCGGCGGAATTGAGCAAAATTCATATAATTGGGCATGGATTAGGAGCCCATATAACGGCTGTCGTGGCTGAATCACTCACAATTGGAAAAATTGGCAGAGTCACTGGTTAGTTCGTCATTAGTGTGCTGTGAATTTTTTTATCTCACATTGATTGCAAATCATTAACTTAGGGTTAAACCCATCTCGTTCTGGATTTAAACCCTACGGATTCATGAAAAAATATCGCTTACACCAAGGGGTAGCTCAATTTGTTGACGTTATTCATACAAACGACGGAGCAAAGGATAAAGGCGGTTTCAGCCTTCATGCTCCTATTGGGCATGCAGATTTTTATCCAAATGGAGGAGTTAATCAACCAGGATGCGATGGGGTTCTAATCAGCTCAGGTAATTAATTTTATATCTATTCAATCTCAAAATTGTTCTAGAATACTGTACATAATTTCAGCCAAATGTCGTCAAGCTCGTTCCCGGTTGTACTGGAAGGAATCCATTACTAGCAAAGTTGGATTTAAGGGTTGCAAATGTGACACTTGGGCAGAATACGATAACGGAGAATGTACTTGTAAAGTTGCCGACAAAGTTCTTATGGGTGAACATTGCCCAACTACGTAAGTTAATATAAGAAAAAAATTTTATGATTTGAATCGAGTCTTAATTCTTGTGATTCCTAAAATTCTAGTGCCAGGGGAAAGTATTATTTGCGAACCAATGCTGAAGCTCCGTTTGCCAAACCGGTAACAGATCAACCAGCAGCACAAGAAATCGAAGAGTCAAAATAAAATTGGAGTATCGAATATGGTTTCGATCCATTACAATGACATTTGTCATTTGTGTAGTTTTACAGCATTTAGAGAGGCATTCGTGCATGGCATGGGTATGAGTGAAAAAAATAAAACAATAAATGCAATTTTGTTCGACTGCTTTTACTGCAAGGAAATACTCACGTATTTTAATTTTATTTAATTGGACGGAATATTCATACCGAATTTTGGTCGGATTTTATACTTAAGAACAATAATACAGTGCAATACGGATTGCCATTATTATATTAATTACTTGCCCAATTACAAAGCAAATCCCACGAGCTGGTTGCATCGGAACAAATACATAAACAACGGTATGGGCAATTCGGGCAATTGCGAATACACTGAACAGAATCGAAGCAATCCAACCGGATGGTTGTGTAAAACAAAATATTAAACCAAGAGCAAAGAATGGTAAAATATTCTCCAAATCGTTTTGATGTGCTCTGAAATTAATAAAAATAAATATAAAATTCAAGTTACTCATGAGATGTCAAGAAATTTTACCTTCTGACACGCTCAACTCCTTCCACTTCTCGATTTGCAGGCAATTTTTTGTTTCGACCAAAAGCAACAACGTCTTCAGGACTTGCGTAAGACTAAATAGGAAATGATATGCAAAATTTATTGAATGTTAATTTGTTGAAAAAATAAATCTTACATCATTCAAGACCCTTTGCATGGATGTCATCAAAGACATCACCAGCGTCTTTACGGCTAGGACGGCTGCCCAAAATGCAAAAGACCGAAATGCGTCGGTTCCAATTTCCATATTAATTAAATAATTATAAAACGTCAAAGTTTAAGAATCAAACTAAGGAGGCTGCTTAGCTCCAAATAAGTTCAAACTATGAATTAGAACTCAACCGAGTCAAAATCTTCAAACTTATAGCCCTAAGTTATGAACACTTCAGGTATATCCTATACAAAATGTGAGAGTTATGCAATCAACGCATACAGGAAAGTTGTAATGGCAATTTGGCTGTGCTAACTCGTTTTGTTGATAAAAAATACCGGCCAGTCTAACCTAGTCCAGCTCCAGCTCACAAGGAGTTGACCTTCACCAGGTTGTACAAGCAACACGTAGAATTACATAACCAAAACTCATGTGCTTCTGCTTCAAGTGTCAGAATGACTTGTCAAATTTTTATCCACGCTGTATTAAAATATAATTATGGAAGAATAAATTATCTCAAGATTTTGCACTTCAAGTGATCTTCCTTAATTTCTGTTTCACACATTCATTTGGATTAATTTGTTTGATTTTATTCTTTTGAAACCAATTTTTTTCCAGACAGATTAATCAAATGATGACACAAAACTTAATTTGTACTTAAGTAGCATTTCAGTTTACGCACAATTGATCTGACAAAAATATACGGAACATATTTCATTTTGTATTACAAAATCAGACAAGGAAACAACCGGAATGAATGAATTACAAGAAATCAAATTGGCTGGAATGAATTACCAAAAGTACGAAATAACTTTGGCAGCCATGAACAGATTGATACCCATAGCTCCAAACCAGGACAAAGCTCTTGAGGGTTGTGGCAAGGGACATACTGCATAGACAAATGTGTGAACAAATCGACATCCAGTGAATATTTTGAAGAGGAGACCGGCCGTTGCAACTCCGGGATGGGTAAAACAGTAAAGGAACCCGATCGTGAAGAATGGGAGAATATTCTCCAAATCATTTTGATGAGCTCTATAATTTAAAAAATACATAAAATTAAAAAGGAGCTGAGACGGTACCGATAACAATGTTAAAAAATCAAAATACCTTCGGACTCTCTCAACGTCTGGGTCATTTAGAACTGGCTTCAAATTTTTCTTATGGACAACATCCTCGGGGTTAGCAAAAGCCTGAATAAAATTATGTAAGTCTGAAAATAACTTTCCGTCTGATTTTCTTAAAATAAAACGTGTTTGTTTGAATAACTTACCCCCTTTTTGAACCGATTCTTAGCTGTCAAAAATGCCATGAGCAAAGTTTTGACAGCCAAAATGCTGGCATAAAAAGCAAAGGATTTGAAGGCTTCCTTGTCAATATCCATTTTTGAGTTGGTGCTGAGCGGATAGAACCGAATTTATTTTA
Source organism: Thalassaphorura encarpata (assembly GCA_009869925.1). Classification (NCBI taxonomy): domain Eukaryota; kingdom Metazoa; phylum Arthropoda; class Collembola; order Poduromorpha; family Onychiuridae; genus Thalassaphorura; species Thalassaphorura encarpata. The sequence goes on from WJEZ01000716.1 coordinate 15,836, forward strand.
AAATCTGAAATTAAATAAAAACATTAACTAAGATTTTATTTTAACAATCTGGTTTTAGGCAGACACGACTGTGGCTATCACAGAAAATGTATTAGTATGACAGAAGCAAGCAAGGCTATCATTTCCTTCCTTCTGCATTTGCATTGCGTTGACTTTTACGTTCTTTCCCGTCATGTCATAAGGAATCCATAATTTAATAGTTCTAGTATTGATTGGACTAAATTACTTTGCTTGGGTTGAACTGAGAATAATCCCTAGGGCTTATTACGAGTATTACTAGGATATTAAAAATTCTATTCAAGGGTTTTACCTTAATTTCTTTTGCCCGTGCGTGCCTGATGCGTCCGACGTTAAGTTTGCTTGAAACTTGAGTGCTCGTTTATGGAATTGGTCGTATGATTTTATTCAAGGAAAGTGAATTCTGGCTTATGAGCTCTTACTACAAAAACAACCCTTTTTTTCTATCCATTTCCAGCTGCTGAAGGGTTTTCTGTCAACGTAGCCAGCCACCAGGGAAGAAGGTTTTATGTAATGCTTTGTTATTGCATAACATTCAGGCTTCGGGCAGGCAGACTTTTTCGTTGCTTGCATTGGTCTGGTCTCAAGTGTATTTGTATTTAGGGTCTAAACTTCAGATTCAGGATGATAAGACGATGGAAAGGTCGAATTGTATCATTTTAACCTCGAATTTTTGTACTCTATCTGAAGAATTCGATAATGACATGAAAAATATACTATACCGTCACGTTAATGAAAAACTTCTTTCATCTGTTCAATAAATACGCGTATATGCACTTCTGACTCCGGGTAGTTTTTGAGTAACTTTATTTTTTATTCAGTCCGATTCCTTACTTTTTTTGGTTTCACAACTTTTAAACCCGTACGGAATAAAGGAAGGATTAAACACTAGGTAGGCAGGATATTCCTCCAAAATCAGGCTTAGTTCGCTCATATCAACAAATCAAATTATACAAAAATACAAAACCAAGTAGGAAACAAGCAATAAATTAGTAGCCATGAATTATCTTAGCTTAATCTAATTTGGTTAAAGCTTTTGCTTCTGCCTGAGTACATTCTTTTTCTGGAATATGAACCAATAATAATACTTTTGAAGCACAACACATGGATAATGATGGATGGCAGCAGAATCGAGCCAGGTACAAATTATTTTCATGGGAAGGAATAACAATTTTAGGACTTCATCGCGCGCACCGTTCCCGTTTGCTAGCATTGACTGGTTTCATTGAATTACTTCCTAATTGATTACGCATTACAAGAATTAGGATACTTAATAATATTTTACTCATCCAGATTAGGAGTTGAGAGTTCTTGGGCAGTTAGTGCAACTAGTTGAATCTCATCAAATAAATTCAAAAAATTAGTAGAGAGACGAGCAGCCAAATCCCTGTTAAAGGAAAAGCACGTTAAATTCCCATCCTTAGATCAACAAGCCCGAATCCTGAAATAAATTAAATGCACTAGATTTTCCCCAAGCTTACATATCAGATGCATCAAGAGGTGCCGAATGTAAGGCCGAAGGTTCAGATGCATTTGCAGAAGCTAATGGTTGTGTCGAACTTGTCGCTGTCGCTGTTGATGAATCAATATCTATTTCACCTACAGTTACGTCATCGTCAACATCATTTTCTTCCAATCCTGGCAATGACATCGTTGCACTTCGGTCAGGTTGAGACTATAGAGCCAAAAATGACAAATTGAAGAAATTCTTCTACGAAATATAAATCAGCTGAATAAATAAAAATATTCGCTCACATCCGAATCGTTAGAAGAATCATCTCTCTCACTCTCATGGTCAGAATCCTCTGAATAACGATCAAATGAGCCAGGGCCACGAAATAATTGAAGGAAACCAGCCGATAGTACAGATTCAACTTGGGGTTCGGCTTCAGCTTTCATAGCAGCAGCGGCAGGAGTGTTGCTATTAGAGCTACTAGCACCAGTAGCAGCTGCAATTCCGTTTGTTGAAGATGAGGGCTCAATAGAACTGGAGTGACTATGTGAGGGTGATCGATCAGAGGCTGGAGCTTCGCCAGGGGGAAGAGTCACCGGTGACCCTACTTGACCTTGATTCTCTCTTCTTAAATCTTTCCAAGCTCCCATTCCAGAACCACTGGCACCCATTTGAATAGCTTGTTGTCGTGAAGAATTCAAAAGTTGACTAATGTACCATTGTTGGTCCTTGCATTTTTGGAAATACGTGGGTGGTCGGACATCAAATCTAAATATGAATTATTGAACAACCTTAAAAACAATCCCAGTAATTTTTTTGAGAACTAATCTTGCAAGATTTTACCTTAGTTTAATTGTGTCCATAGTTGGATTCCAAAATCCTTCAGACTCTAAGAGATCCAATCGAAAGAATCGATTGTATCCCCAACATTCTCCAATTTCAAAATCCGACGCAAATTCTCTCATCATATTCTTCGTCGCATCAGCCGTGCTTTGGTGAATCATTTCAATTCTATATTCATATCTGCCAAAGAAACACATAAATGTAAGAAAATACTTCAAATGTCAAGCTTTTCAATTAAAAATTAAATCTCACTTGGCTGTTTCTGGTGGTCCAGCCGTTAATTCTAAAAACACTGACAAATAAGTTCCACGAACGACTCCATTTCCATCAGGATAAACTTTTAGTCGCCAACAGAGTCCATTCATAACGAGAGACTCCGAATAAAACGGATCTGCCTTTGCTCTCAATTGACTGAATTTCTTGACCAGAAAAGTAGAAGTGTCATAGTTTGGAACCAGCTCACTAAAATTTACAATCGTGCAACAGATAAGTCAAACATCAGCATTGATTCCACTTGGTCAAAGCTATATTACCTTTGAAAATCCACGACCACCGGAGCCAGAGAGAAACTAGATTTATTAATAGTTTCTTGAATTATCTTGATGAGTTTATTCGTATGTCTAATTAATTCACTTTTAGGTCCACTGCTTAATTGATTTTCGATCTGAAATTAAATGAAGAAATACGGTTAGAAATAAATTTATCTATACAAATAAATTGAGTAGATCTAACCTCTCGAAGAAGATTCTCAACTTCTTCTGACTTTCGCGTCAAATGCCCCTTTTGATTTACTAAAGTCATGAGTTTTGTTTTCAGATGAGCGTCAAGTCTAAATAAAAATTTATTTTTTCAACTTTCCGAAAAAGCAATCTAAATACTAAACTCGTATTATTTAGCAAACCTGGCTATCATTAATTCAACTGCATTCCGAATCTCACGAACTCGATGATCCTTAGCTGTTCGAACAAATTCGATATTTTTCTCAACTTCTTGAATAGACCCAATCAATTCCATAAATTTCCGTCTAAGTCGGGTTACGTGCTCCTTAATTTGATGGCAATGCTGGTTGTAAATGTCTTCCAGTGGTTTAAACGTATGGCCGACATGAACTGAGCTCCAGAGAGCACATTCGTGACAAATGCAACATTTGCAAGTTGTACAATATACGGAGAGTTCTTCTCGTAGATGAGTCCCACACCTATAAAAACATTTTAAAAAAAAATAAAAAACCATTTTCTTCATTAAAATTTGGATTATACCGTTCAGCATCAATGTCAGTTTCTAAAAGAGACAGAGCACCCCCTGTCCTCTTTTCTGTCGTTGGTTCCTTATGCTGCAGGGAATCTAATTGTTGTGTAACTTCTTCAGCCCAGCGACAATTGACTACTTCATGTGCATGCAATGATGCCCTACAATGAGGACATTGAGCCCTTGTTTCTGTTAACCAACGTCGAATACATCCGTCTACAAAAAGAAATTACAAAACTGTTATGACAAGCAAAATCTTTACATTATCCTAATATTGCCAAGTTTTTCTTACTGCAGCAAAGTTTAGAACAATGAGGGCACATCCTTGCATCCCGAAGATTCTCCATACAAATGTAGCAACGAAATATCTCTGCCAAGCTCTGCGTACAAAAATGACAAAATGAAAGTGGTAATTAGAATTAATACAAAACGAAATCGAATGCAATCGTATTGTAATACCTCCATTGATTTCTCTTTCAAATTCATTTCGCTTCTGACTGGTAGAAGCGACAACGGCAGGCCCAGTAATGTCTAATGTCAGCCTTCGACAAATCTTAAAATTACAGAACAGAAAAGTTTATATTACAGAACCATTATTTTTGATAAAAGTTTTGTTCCTTACAAAGATCCTTAAACACTAATCAGTCAATGAGGTCAATTCACAATTATTGAGCCCAACGCCAGCATATCGGACTGGATTAAAATTCCAGTCAGGTCGTCTCGTACGTAACTGCAAGTCGAAACTGTCGAACTGTGTGATGATAGTGATGAATGGATAATCGAATATCAAATATTTAAATTGAGCATGGAACGGCACGGCACGATCCGACCGACTTTGCAGTCTTCCTCCAGCAAGTCAGAATTCTGAAACTCCTAAAAACACAAAAAATAGGAGCTACAGCAAGGCAAGACGATCGATTTCTCGGAAGATAAGATTTTTGGCTACCAGGATCAGGATACAGACAGACAGAAGGCCAAGAAACTTGTTTATAAACCGTTCTCCTCTGGTGAAATTGAATCCGGGTTGTGCTGTGTTTAGACTGAACAAATCTTTCATTTACGGAAAACGACCAAAAGACTAAATCCAGTGTAAAATATTGGCTATAACAAATCTCATGGCAAGCACGGGGTAATGAACTCGACCATTGAGTTGGGGCAACAAGATTTGTATCTCCGGGAAAATTATTTTCAGGTTAAGCGCGCTAATTTTGAATCTCATTCTACAAGTCAAGTTCAAAGACGTAGGAGTTAAAATTCTTGGAAATAGCTGTTTTCAATTAAATCGTGTAAGCGAATGGAATGGGATAAAGAAAATTAGACACGATGAGGGTTCCACAAGGAATTTATTCTACAGTCGTTATTCAGCTGCTGTTGATTTTAGGAGCTGTCAATACAAAAGGTGAGTAAATAATCACATTGAATCTTGATCAAGGTGTTGGCAAATAAAAAAGGACATTTGACTTGACCTAGTGCTTTGAGCTAATGAGTTTGTGCGTGCTATGATGTTAATGGATTCACCTTAGATTCTATCTTAAAATATTGCAGAAGTATTGACGTGAATCTCGTAAGAAATTGTCCGTATTTTCTCCATATGTAAGAAAGGAGGTCACAACTCTGGCATGAGCGAAGGTCTTTAGTTTTACTAATTTGCTAAAATCTATCGTATCTTACAGAAAATACCAAAGGTGCAACAGTCAAAACATCTCCTTTTGAAAGTAACGAAAAAGTCAACGGAATTCAGTCCAGTGGCAGTAGCTCGAGCACACCTCATAATCTTCACGCACTGGAATTTGGTCCAAAAACTTTGCCAGTTGGAAGAATCGATGCTCCCGATAATCCCCAGCAGATTTCTTCTAAAAAATATTCATCCGATTCACACAGACATGTGAGTTCTGTACTTGCAAAATAATTTAAGCAGAAAGGTTTAATAAATTAAATATTGCTTTTAGCCGTCGAGGCTTGTCGTCGACGATAAAAACCACTGCGAATTTAGTCAACATAACATGGACTGCTTGGATTTAGATGGATATTGTGATTTAGATTGTGACTACGAGTCAGTCAAGAATACTTGTATTTATGGGGAGAACGTGACAGTTCGATGCAATGCAACAGTCCCGTGCAAGGTATATGCTGTGTCCGTCAGGATGTCGGTTCGTGTTAGATAGCTCTAATTGAATTTGTTTTTCTATTACAGGGGGAGCCAACTTTTTATAAACAAATGATTTGCCAGTACTGCTATCAAACCCCTGTATGGGAACAACAATGCGATGGAGTAATACACTGTAATTCTATCAGTGCTCCACGATTTATTCATAAGTAAGTGTATTAAATGTAATCTTACGATGTATATGATACTGAGTAAATAATTTTTATTTTATAGGGTCAATTGCACAGTATCCCCAAAAATCCTATGCTTTGGTAGTCGAAAATTTGAACGGATGATGCCATGCAATTGGAAGAACGGCTACAGATGGTCCACAACATTCATATTAAGTGTTACTTTGGGTGGATTTGGAGCCGATCGTTTCTATCTGGGGAGATGGCAAGAAGGAATTGGAAAGTTGTTTAGTTTTGGTGGGCTAGGGCTATGGACAATTGTTGATATTATTCTAATAGGAGTTAGATACTTAGGACCAGTGGATGGATCTCTGTATGTTGATTAGGTTGGGTGGGTGGGCCTGGTGTAATTTATTTTGAGTAATCAATACATGCTTTGTTGATTTTTATAACTACTCATCCCAACCTAAGTCAAGTCGGGTATCCTTCCAGGTTGTGCTGTGATTTTTGCTGAATTCGTTTCGTTACACCCGTTCAGCCTAATTACTCTTGTGCCAGTTTGTCAAATAATTTAATTAGATTAGCTCAGTTTATTGAATAAATTTGAAGTGTGGATTTGTTCTTTAAGAAAAATTAAGCATTTCCTGTACTTTTTGCTTTGTTTCAGAGTTATGACCGACGTTGAATTTTATTGTTCACAGGAGTATTACTCCAGAAGTATAAATTTAGATTAGTTCAAGATTGAATTGTATTTTATGTTTACAAGGAGAACTTGATATTTTACTGAATGACACTGCATTACCTCCACATGGGTCTGGAGTTGATATCCAAAGGCTTCTTTTTGCCAGTTGTACTTTTCGTTTTGTTCACCGCGTTGGTACTTCCTGCATTTCCAGGTATGGATTTCCGGCTATTAGTATTTGAACTTGAAATGGCATTAGTTTGCCCAGCTCTACGGTCATTCGGATTTCCTTTGGAAGTAGCAGTGGCAGTGACTGGCCTGACTGTGGCTACTTTGGACAAAGCGGCGTTGCTGTTGCGCCCTTGACTTGTCATTGGACGTCTGTATGAACTGGGAGACCCCTTCACATTCACGCCGGAGGATTTCGTCTGCTTTAGTCCTTTCAACACGTCTGCAATGGCAGTGATATCATGCTCAGTCTTAGAGGTTTGTTCAACTTGGGATTTTACAATTGCTTGGGTTTGAGGATCATTCTCCAAAGGAATTTTTTCTCCATCAACCACTAATTCTAGTTCAGGCTCATTACCATTCGGAATTTCAGTCAGGGTGTAAGAAAATACAACGTTTTGGTCCTGATCCCGGGTTATTCCAACGGATGGTTGTTTAGTCCATACGTTCAAAGGGATTTTCTCCTCAGAGTAAGTGATTGTAACTTCATCGACAACTTGAGAGCATTCATCGTCCTTGACCAAATCCTGCCCTAGAGGCGAAATTTCATTTCCAATGCTGGAGGCATTCGTCTCTAGTTGAGCATTTGGATCTTCACCATCGATAGCATTTCCAGTTTGACCAGTTCCATATGGATCAACTGGATTTTCCAGTGAACTTCGGTTCCCTGACTGAATAGTTCTAGTTTCAGCAGGAAATTCAGGTTGACCCTGGTACCACGTCCCTGAGTTTGGATTTGATGACCCATTTCCTCCGTTTTCTTTTTCTCCGACAACACGAATTGTAGGCCCTGGCTCTGATTTGGTCGGTTGAACTGTAACCAATGGATTAAAGTAAACTTTGCTTCCACTGTCAGTACGATTTAATCCTTGTGGTTGTGACGATGATCCGGTGGTCAAACTTGGCTTCTTTCCAAGAATCTGATAGCTTCCTTTTCTTGGAGTATTTTCAATGTCATCGTTCTCAGCCCCTGCTCCTGTACCGGAACCAGGTAATAACTTGGGAGGACGAAGGAGTCTGTCCAAATCTTCATTGTCGTCCAAGTCGTTCCGATTGTAAATACCTCCTCCACTTTGCGATGGAACAAGAATTTGACTGAGATCAATCTGAGGATTTGGCAAGTCGTTTCTGCTCCGTATCCCTGCTACTTCCTTTGTGTTATCAAGAGATAAAGGCTGAGGGTCAATTTTTCGGTCAATATTTGATGCAACTGGTTTTGCCTCAATTGGTTGGGATGTTTCCGAACGTTTAATCTAAAATTTTAACTTTTATAAATTAAGCGTTGTAACTTAATACATTTTCAAATCAATTTTATTACATTTGTATCGGATCCTTCGGGTTTTCCTTGGTTAGATCCAGCTCC